>OZ022501.1:91866445-92169096 GCA_963989385.1 Ctena decussata
CATCCGTCGTCAACATTTACAAAGGACTTCTCCTCAGAAATCACTTGGCTGATTGAAGCCAAATTTCATATCGAGCCTTAACAGTAGTAGTAGTATTTCAATTCTCATATCGACGTTGCCCCCGCACCTCAGCGGAACGAATCCATAGCCACAGTAACAGTATAAAGAAACAAAAGTTTATATATTTGACCCAGATCACATGACCAAGATGGCCACCATGCCCATTTATGGTAAAAACCTTAAAATTCTTGTTCTCTGATTTTATAGAAGTGGCCATGATGGAACAGTTTACACACTCACTATCCAATCCTATAGAATTGCAGCCTGTTTATTAGCCTGCCTGAGCCGAAAGCTTGCATTTTGGCCACCGTTGACCTGAGCATATACTGGCAGGTGAGCGATCGTTGCCCTTGGGCGACTTGTTTTTGTTTTTGCACTGGGACGAGCAGCAACATGAACTAAGCCTAGGACACAGTGCGATCCAAACCCGGAAGAAAAGGAAAACACTATAGGGGTCATGATGTGCCTGACCAAAAGTACCGGGAGTCAGGCGGTAAAATTCACATTAGCAGTGCTGTTTGTATGTTCTTGTTCTTTGGGATAATGGAACATACTGAAGAAGCAACTCTGCTCATGACGACTGTATAAATAAATAAATAAACAAATAAATAAGTAAATAAGATTATAATTATTTTCTACTATTTTGCCTCTTTATGTATGTGTTTAATCTCGAATAAAATAGTATCTTTTACACATTTTCCATTACTTCTCTACAGTGATTCTAATTGTTTCTAGTCTTTTTCGATCATGATGTTCCTTTTAGCACATGTTGGAAGTTCTGCTCAGGCTGTTGCAAGAGGTTATTAGAAGCGCTGCACATTATTTTCCTGCTAATGAAAAGCCTTAAAACAGAGTCCGCTATATACAGTTCTTTGGTGCATTCTAAGGATCCAAAGGATACTTTAATTTTTCAGAAATTAATTATTATGATTTACACAATCTGAAGGTGAATTCTACTTTCGAAGAAGGATAATACCCAAAGTTTAAGACTCAGTTTGACTAAATTGTTCACAAGAGGCTGAAAATCAAATTGCAACACTCCATTCATCTAGCGACGCTTTAGGCGTAAGCTACATGAACTCAACTTATCAGTCCTAATTAAGTGAACATACAACACTTTACTAGAGTACGGTGAGTCGTTGTTAAAGCAATCACACGATTACAGAAAGATAGCTTATGGATTAGATACAAAACCATAACGTGAGACATCAGAATTTATAAAAAAAATAAGAATTACAAAAACAAAAATAATAACAAAACTGAAGGGGTTGAATGCATAGAAGGAACAACAAAGTGTATACACAACACTGACACAAATTCTTATTAATGCCATTGCAAAATAATGACTTCATACCGATTTTGAACCAAGCCTATTTAAATATTTTGTAAACCGCTGGAAAAATGAAATAAAGGTTATAACGCGTTTACTCACCTTGGGTTTTTGTCCAACGGTTTATGCTGAGGTGATGCATCAATCTTCTTAATGTCTCCAGGAGTGTGTGCCATTTCTTCTTCTGACTCTGAAGCGCTATCTTCCTCAAGGGAAAACAGACGAATGCCATACGTTGCAGACGGTGGCAACATTCTACTTTTAGACTGGGAAGGTGGTCTAAACACAGAATTAAGTTCACTATCTTCATCAAACAAATCCTTGTCTGTTTCTAAACTATCGTTTAAATCTGAAAAACACATGTCTGAACTGTACTTTTTATCTATATAATTATCATTTAATGGAATAAGAACAAAGTCCGAACTACTGCACGTAGAACCAGCGAAAGTTGAACCAGCGACTGACCCTGCCCTGGAGTATAAACTGCTACGGCTGGGACGCACAGTATAGTTTAGATTCTTTTCATCTATTGCTTCTTTGAGTGCCGGTCTGGACTTATTTTTATCATGATTGAATATGATAACAGGTTCAGAATGTGATCTAATTCTTATAGAATTTAGCAGCTGCTGTCTCGAATTATATAATATGCTCCCTTCACGCGAAGGTCCGTTGTTTCTTCGACAGTCAGAGAACGAAGTGGACGTGTTACATCGCATAGATAGTCTACTCGATGCTGTGGTTCGAATGCCGGCTGGAATGCTCTCAGAAGCCAATCTTGAATTATTTCTGTAATTATCATGTACGTTTATTCCATTCTGTCCAACAGTTTTAACTGCAGCATTGAACATTTGTTTACTATAATCCTTCAGAGCCTCGCTGTCCAGTTTTGTTTTATTGATATTAACCTGTTTTAGTCGCTTCTCCTGCCGGTGACTCGACGCCGACCGTACCGCATCTTCCCGTCCGAAGGTCATTGGGTAATTATCCAAATTCCGGTTCTGAAATGCCGGAGCACCTCTGAATGATTTGTTCCTATAAGTTCGCCGATTTTGAGAAAGAGCACGTTCCCTAAGCTTCATAGTGGCTTCCTGATAATCCGACGCCATGTGTCTATTTGTGGCTATCATTGTCCCGTACCCTGGAGGGGGACTGGAACTTTTCGTCTCCCTTTTCATTATAAAATTCCACTTTCTGTGACTCTGTGACACAAGCTACTTATATCTACGGTTAAATCCAGGTTATGTTGATTAAAAGACTGGTATTAGTGTGTGGTTAAACTCTATTATGTAGGCTTCAATGCAGATTTCGATTGCAATGCGTGAAACAGAATCTTAAGCCACATGTGTACAGCAAATACTCATAGAGGCCTGTGCATTGCACACGGTCAGCAGGGTTCTAACTTTGCATTTTATAGCGTCCCCGGGATTAATCCTTACCGCTAAGATGTGTTTGCTGTTCATAGTTGTTGCTTTATGGATATGACATAAGATACGTTTTCACACCATGCAGGTCATTTATTCATAATCGCTCGCTAGCCAACTTAAATTGAATCATCTACCGTTTCCTTATTGAATATCGCAACTTGAGCTAACTTCTTTATTAGACTAAGGCCTCCATATACCACTAGCTTAATGCAATAAGTTTGTTTATCGGAGAATACATTTATTTACTGCTTAATATCCGAACGAACTGCCTTATGAAAAGTCATGTGGAGACCTTTTTACATTATTAAATTTTTCATTATCAAATTTTCAACGAGATTCACTGCAAAAGATGACGACATTTACCTGTAAAAAGTTTGCAAAGTTTTAAAAAAAAATGTTTCGGACCTTTTTGAAAGCAAAGAACCTTTGCAAATCTTTCTTCAAAATCTAATGGCACTTTAACATTCAGTACTTTGAAATATATGGTTAAGATCTTTTCTCAAACTCAGAATGGTAAATGTAGGGTAGAGTCAGGTAACTTCGGACAGCAGGTAAATTCGGACAGTGAATTTGTTTCCTTTATATGTTAGTTGTTTGAAATTAAACAAAAGTAACTGGACAAACAGTCAAAATCCTGATGAGACGGCTCATAATAAACCGCCTCATCTGGATTTTCACTGTTTGCAATGGTATGTCCGAATATACCCGCTGTCCGAAGTTACTTGACTCTACCCTAAAGTTTCCGACGCAAGAGACTGTCAAAGTAAACAACTTTCTGTAGATCAATTTGCTTTTATTCTGTATCGACAAGCAGAGAGACATTCAGCAAATTGTATCAGTACTCAATACATTATCACAAACATGATAAGGGCCTTAAACGTTTTCTTAAAAACGGTAAGTCAATACTTTAGTGGTATCGCGCGGAAATTACCTTAGACTAACTATTCAAATAAGACTGCTTAAACGTTGTCTTATCGATGTATTCCATGTCTAAATGAACACTCTATAAATACTGGGGAATCTTTTTAGTGCAAATTGAAAACACTGTGCAACAGGATGATCCGCGTCTTCGTTGTGCATACATACCATGACACCTTTTCATAAGACAACACGCACTTAAAGATCGATCAGCCAATAAAGGCAATAGACCAGTCAACTATTATATCTAAAGTTTCCCTATAATGGGGAATTTAACAGGTGAGTGGCAAAAATTGAAACAATAATAAATGAAAACAAATATTATGAATACATAAATACCTTCCTATAAAGACAAATAGTGTAAATCACAAAACAAACAGAAAAATGATAGGAAAAAAACCATCCTAATAGACATATTAATAGCAATTCTCTGTAACCACCAACCAAAGTTCGGCACGCATAGTCATCGATTTCGATGAAACTTTCTCAGTTTGTGTGTGACAACACAAAACCATATAATTGATATCTAGTTCCTTCTGCTGCATGCCCGTTGCCATGGTAACGGCCTCCAAACTTTTTGGCTCAAAAATGGCCAAACAATAAATGAAAAATTGCACTATTTGAACTTTTATATAGGCTGAATGAAACTACATTTCATCTAAACATGAATTTGTTGAAGAAGTATAGGTCAGTATATGTGTAAAGAAAAACAAATATAATAGTTTTATAATATCTTAAGTACTGCTACTGGCTGCTAATGGTGGGTGGGGTATCAAGGTATCCGATACCCCCATTTTAAGGCATTTTAAAGCGTATACTGTCATTTCGTCCGGTCAGTCTGACATATCTACATATCACTACAAACTAAAGGAGGACCTCAACTATTATGAACTGAAGAAACATGTTTGGGAAGTTACTTCCTTCTGACCGTAACAATGGAAACAATCAGTACCCTATATAAAAAACGGAAAAACATAACCCTGTAAAATATCAAACATTTTTTTCCATAAACAATGACATGCAGCATTAAATACATGTATAGTTGTTGTGAAAATATCAGATTTACATTAAGTTATATCCACATTACAAGGACCAGTACTGAGACCCTTTTAATATTCGTTTAAGGGGCTCCGAAAGGGGTTTTAACAGGCTAATTTGCACCCCAAATGATAAATTTTCGCCATGCAGTCACAAACTCATAACTGTTTTCCTTTAACAAGGTTGTGAAAGTGTAAGCCTAAAGTTAACAGATACAAAATATGGTTATGGGATACTCCTGGGTAATATGTGCATGGCATAAAAGGGGTTGAAAGGAGGAAATTTGACGAAAATGTCTGAATTGCTTCACAAAACAACCATAAACAGCACTGCATGCAAATATAATTGCTAAGAATCTGTCAGTCAAATGTCAACAGGTATACATAAAGACAATAGGGTGTTCTATTACAGTATTTATAGTTCCTTAAGGGGCCAAAAAGGGTAAAATCTCCTAATTTGTCCTCCCCCTCCCCCCTAAAAAATCTCAAATATTCTTCATGCTGCAACAAAACACATTATCTATTACTTAAAACTGTTTAGAAAAGCATTAATTGTAAATTAACAGATACAAAGTATGGTACTGAGATACTCTTAGATTACAAATGGTCCAAAAAGGGCACAAAAAGGGGGGAAAATTAAACAAAATCATGGCTTTCTTCACAACATAATGTAGCTAAATGGAACACAGGTATTAGCTATGGAGGATCAATAACTGGCAAATGCTGTCACCTATGTGATCCCCACATTCTCAGACACTCGCCTTACTAGAATATAGTTCTTGTCCCAGATCCAGAAAACAGCTTCTACCTATTTTGTAGTCTTTGACTTGAAATTAAACTTGGACACTGGGAAGTCGAACAGCCAGGTTAGCCTATGAATAGGTTTATTTCTGCACAATAAGAGACTAAAACGCTGTTCATATACACACATCAGGTGGTTGTGCCTATATTTACATCACCCACATCCATATTTCCAGCTGGTGCCACGAGGAGGAGTGACTAGGTCTTGCTATCACAAATGGCTATACTGATATTCAAATATTAGTCTAGCCATTTTTGACAGCCTTTTACCGGCCGTTTTTTGTTGTTTTTGTTTTTTAGCTCGCCTGAGCCGAAGTATAGGCAGGCATCCGTTGCCCGTCGTCCGTCCGTCCGTCAATATTTTTAAACGACATCTCTGAAACTACAAAGCTTGTTCAGTTCGATTCTCCTAACGACGTTCCCCAAGTGGCTCAGCGGTACGTAACCATATTTGCACACACTTGGCACCGTGTGTCCGTCCAATACAAGACCTGTTGTAACCAAATTTCATATATAGTATCTATAGGCAGGGGAAACTAATAAAACTGTTTTTATCCAAATCGCTTTAGAACTTTGTCCTCTATCAACCACATGAAATTTTTGTAAATTGGAGAATCTGCCTGGTTGCCATGGCAACCGAATGTTTAAAAATAGGAAAAATATTCAAAAATCATCTCCTCAGAAACTATGCAACCAGTATAGCTCAATCTTTACCGACAAGATCTTAGTACTAGCCTATGAAAATACCGTTTTCTTGGCAATTGCTCTAGAACTTTGGTTGCTATGGCAACTTAAAGTTTCCATTGACTTCCATGGGAACAATTGAAAATATTTCACATTTATTGAACATTTATTGCTATGTCACTGCAGATAGTTCGACAAATCTTTTACAGAAATATACCTTGAGTAGTCCTCTACCAACCACAAGACATTTATGAAAATTGCACAATTTGGCTGGCTGCTATGGTAACCGAATGGTTAAAAATAGAAAAAATATTCAAAAATCATCTCAGAAACTATTCAACCCGTAAAGTTCAAACTTCACAGAAAAGACCTTAGTACTAGCCTCTACAAAAAAAAATTATTGGCAATTGCTCTAGCAGTTTGGTCGCTGTGGCAACTTAAAGTTGCCATTGACTTATAATGGCAAAATACAAAATTTGCATTTATTGCTATATCAGTGCAGATATTTTGACAAAACTTTAATAGAAATACTTCTTGAGTGGTCCTAAACCAGGCTTATTAAATTTATGCAAATTGTGCAATTTGGCTGGTTGCCGTTGCAACCGAATGGTTAAAAATAGAAGAAAAAAAAATAGAAAATCATTTTCGCAGAAGCTATATTGCTGATTAAGCTTAAACTTTTCAGAAAGGATCTCAGCACTAGCCTCTATAGAAGTAATATGTGTCATTGCAATTGCTCCAGCAGTTTTGCTGCTATTGCAATTTATAGTTTCATTTGACATATAATGGGAGAGATGGAATTTGGCCATATTTGCTGGAAATTGGCAATATTTGCTATCTCACTGGAGTTAATTGGAATTTTAGTATAGAAATGTTTCTTGAGAAGTCCTCTATGATTCGAATGAATTTTTTCCAAATCACTGAATTTGATTGGTTGCCGTGGCAACATAAAGGAAAGATTTTCGAAAAAATATTTAAAAAATCTTCTTCTATTCATGTTAATTCAGTCAAAATCACTGATTTTGATTGGTTGCCATTGTAACCAAAAGGCTAAATATTTGTTTAAAAAAAGAAGTTCTAAAAATCGTTCTCTCGGCAGCCATGAGGGAAATGAAGATGAATCTCTGCATAACTATTAGTGACATTTAGTCTCTAGATAAATTTTGCATTTTATTTTTGTTGCCCATGTTCTTCGTTGCTAAGGCAGTTTAAAGTTTCCATAGACTTTTAATGGGAAAAGATTATCAGGATAGGCATGAAATCTCTGATGAGTCTGAATTTGGGCAAGATCAGAATATTCATTTTGGAATTCCTTGCCCTTAAAGACCGAAAAAAAATTTCCCATGGACCTACGATAGGGAAATGTTGTCCCTTGGGCATAGCAACTTTATTTTTATTGAAACTTGATCAAACTTGCTGATAAATTGGACATTCATAAACTCTCTGACAAGTTTGGGATGGGGCTATATTGTATAGTCCACCTTGGAGTTATTTGCCCTTAAGTGTTTAGAAAGCCCATATATGACCTTATCCCAGGAAAAGCGACTTTATTTTTTATTGTAACATAAACAAACTTGCTGTCATTAACTAGGACAAGCATAACAACTCAGACAACTTTGAAATTAGGCCACATTGTACAATTTACTTTAGAGTTACTTACTCTTGAGTGCTGAAGATGAATGGACTCATGTGAGCTACAGGGCCAATGGTCTGTTTTTTGTGTGTTTCTTTAGTACTAGTTTTATAGTCCATATAGTCCATAAATATCAAACCATGGTCATATTCGGGGCATCAAGCCAGAGCCCATTCACTTAAGGTGAGTGGTTCTTCCCCGAATTAACGCCATTTTATCATTTCTCAGTTATTCTGTCTATTAATTCCAAAGGTCACATATTCACATTTGATAGAAAATAAACTAAGTCATACTCGGGGCATCAAGCCAAACGAGCGATCAACGACACGGTAAAAAAGGAAGATCGCCGTGACCCTGGCTGTGAGTGCATGGACCTTGGGAAAGGCATTAGATACCCAAAGCACTGTAGCGTTTCCGAGCTTATTATATACAAACAAGAGCTAAATATGATCAATATAAAATTTTCCTTTGGGCTGCCTTGCCGTTTGATTGGTTACCAATGATTAGAAAAATGATTGGAAATATAACACAAATTAATGTAAATCATATGACATTAAGAGAGTTCTGTCACTTGAACAATATAAAATAACACTTAAATACTTGGAGCTACTTTGCTCTACTGTGAATTCTAGCCTATATGAATAATCAACACACGTTCAGCTTTTGCATTGCTGCGAGCTCCAACTCTTCTGAGTTCCAGCTTACAAATATTATTGCTTATGACCCGTTCACTAGTATTTGTATACTTAAAACCCTCTCCACAAAAGCCAAGCTTCTGAGAGAACGCGGGAGTTAAGTTTAAATACGTTCGGCCCAAAGTCACAGCACAATGAATACTGTTTGCTTATACAGTGCAAATAAACGCCAATAATTCTTTATTAGCCACGATCTGCACCCTTCGAGTTTCCAAACAAAAACTGACAGTACTGCGCTCTCAATTTCTTTTATACTGCAATTCAAACCGCCCTCTAGCGGTTAATGCTATTTGTGCTATGCATAACCTAACGAATGAGCAATATCTTAGGTAAAACCTGCATCTACTGGCTTTTACCCCATACTGTGCTGAATGCTGATAAGCGCCTTCAAGATTCTCCTGATTTAATGAGCGCCTGATTGATAACACATGATTTCAGAGTTTAACGTTGATTATTCTTAACAATAAGGACATATTCTTCAAGTTTAAATTAAAAGCAATCAAGGAATTGTCACAACAGAAAGGTATACTAACAATTCAAGATGATATCTGCGATATTGTTTTGATCGTTCGGCGCCGTCTGACTTGTGATATAGAATAGAATAGAATAGACCAGCCCTTGTCTAGGACTCTGAATATACCACAATGACACAGCACTACGACGATGACCTGGTACACCCAGAGGCTGAGCAGGGAGGTTTGAGGGTACTGCAGTTGGTCATTGAGAGATCTTTCGCGCAAGTGCCGTCGTCCGGGGCAGAATTCTTTAGAAGGGCGAGTGGTCTCAGAATGTTGGGTGTTGTGGGGCGAGATGTCTTAGGGCGAGTTGTCTGTGGGGCGAGTTGTCTGTGGGGCGTTGTCTTGGGGCGAGATTTTTGTGGGGCAAGTTGTCTTTGGGCAAGTTGTCTATGAGGTGAGTTGTCCATAATTCTCTATCAAAACTGGAAATAGGGTTATGTTTCCGTTTCTTTACATATCCTCTGATGATGCTTTATATTTGTTCAAGATACCAGAAGCAAAGTCTTACCATTTTGTGCGTGGTCCTGGACCAAGTATTGAAGAAATGCTACACCTACAGTGTGAGATGATGGTTCAAAAATTTTAAGCCCTTGACAGGGTGTGGCATACCGCTTTATGAGCTACCCGATGTGGAAGTAAAACATCAATGCAAATCTAGTCCCTACCATTGAGCACCTCTATGACAAGGCCATAAGTGTAATTCAGCAGTACGGGTGACTTGTTCAGAACAATAGATGGTGCTGATAAGATCAAACTGAAGACAAACAGCATCAATAGAAGTCATAGGAAGATAAGGGCAAAATGACAGAAGTTTGTAACTGTAACAAGCTTCAAGTACCCAGGAGCAATTGTCTCAGATGGTGGCTCAAAACCGGAGGTAACTAATATGAGCATTGACTTGAAAGGGGAGATAAACAGAATGCCAAAGTAACCCAGTGACCTATATCAGTGTCATTTTAACAGATCCACTCCAAGCCTGTCATGATAATATCCATGCTCATCCATCTTTAGTGCAGTTCTTTATATGATCTTATGATATACTGATATGGATCATATCATGACTGCTGTTGACAGGATCTGATAACTTTTCGAGGTATATGGCACAGTATCAGGTTATACTGTCGCTAATGCTGCATTTTTATTGTTATCTCTTATGGGGCCCATCAAAGAAATATAAAGAGAATACCAAAGCAATACAATCAGTTAATCATTCTAACATTAAGAACATTAATTGAGTTCCAGTCCTATCGTTGGAGTGGAATAGAGTTCTTTAGATAAAGGATTGCTCTTTAGGTAGATGGTTTTATGATGCATGATGATGATCTGCTTACATCTGAACGTATAAGGTGAAACACCATGTTTCATATTGGTTAAAAATGAGAGACATTTCAGAACTGTTATTCATTCAAACATGTTTTAAAGGGTCACCCTCATAAAAGAGCTCATTTAGGAACAAATTCTTTACTTGAAGAGTAGATCCCATTTTTAAGAGCTACATGTAGTAGCAGCCTAGCTAAGTCCTCCAGAGAAGCAAGCAGGAGTTCATGTTGTTCCCTTTTGTAAGTTTACGGCAAGTCAATCTTACATTTTTTTTGGAATAGGGACTGGGGCATTTATTAGGAATGATATGGTAATTACATATTTAACCAATTTTTGACCCCTTAAATGCATATAAAAAGAACCACAGGGCAGCCATGGTTATAGCTTTAATTCATTCATTTTCATTTGATCAACAGCTTTTGAACCAGTGTACTTGTAACAAATATAGTATGCTGTTTTGTGAGAAACTTAAAAATTTTGTGCAATTATCTGCGTTTTTGACCCCTTTTTTGCCCCTCTTGGATACAAAAATGCAATTACTTTGATTTCCATAACATATTTCATGAGCATTACATGAGACTGGTGGTTGCCTTTACAAGTAACGGAAAATGGTTCAGATGCTATATGAAGAGTGTAATTACCGGGTAATTTTGCTGGTTTTTCCCCCTTTTATGGCCCCTTAAGGGACAATAACTAAAATAAAAGAGCACCTCATTGAAATGTTTAAACCACTTAGTATTTGACAAATGGTTTCTAAACCATTGTCATTGTATGCACTGTTGTAAGTTTTGTTTTATGAAGGAATTCATGATTTTTGGTCGATTTTCCAATTTTTACCCCTTAATTTGGACCCCTAAATGACCCCCAGAATATTCCAGTGCTATAGTTTATATCTGTTAACTTCAGACATATATTTTCACAACATATTAAAGAGAAATCAATAATTTGTTTTGCAGTTTTGTGATGAAAATTTGTTATTTTGGGCAAAAATTAGCCATTAAAACCCCTTTCGGAGCCCCACGAATGATTTTTATGAGGACCCCGTTACTACCCTTTGTGATGTTTATATTTTTTAAACTAAAACTGATATTTTTACAACTATTGTGCATGCAATAAATGCTGTATTTTGATTGTTTAGGCTAACAAATAAGTGATTTTGTGCACTAATGTGTTTTCTTGTTTTTTGAATAGGATATTGTTCGTTTCCATGGTTACGGTAATAAGGAGGTAACTTCCCAAACATGTTTCTTCAGTTCTTGATACTAGCGATCCTCCTCTAATATCCTGTCATGTGCTTATATATCAGAGTGGCCGGCCGAAATTGTAGTACGCGCTTGAAAAAGTCCAAACATTGGGGTTTTCGATACCTCGATACCCCACCCCACATGAAAAGCTAAAAGCAGTACCAAAGAACTAACAAATCTGATTTATTCTTTCCTCTGAATTCTCATACTGATTCATATTTTGTCGATCAAAATGTTTTTAGACTAAAGGTTATGTCTTCTATGATATATAAATGTTCGAAAATTGGAAAATTTCACTAATTTTTTTACTATTTTTGGGGCAAAATCTTTGGAGGCCGTTGCCATGGCAACGGACTCACAACAGAAGGAATCGACCATTACTTAAATGTTTTTAGTGACAACAAACAAACCGAGAAAGTTTGAGAAAAATCTGAGACCATGCGTGCCGAACCCCCATTGTAAAATGTGAAATGGTTACAGAGAATTGCTATTAAACATGAATAAAAATGATAATCATTCATACTTCTACAACTACTGCCACTACAACTACTACTAATAATATAAATGAAAAGACGTTAAATATTAAACAGAAAACACGATAAAATACAATGTAAAATCCCTACATTGTGATTTGAATGTCGACAAAAGCAGAAAAACACCTAGATCAGAGGGGATGGTCGGGTGGTGCGATGGTGTTGTGTGTAACTTCCAGTGCCGGGGCGTCCTACTCCTTTGGAACATTGTAGGGCAAGGGCTTACTGTGCTTGCAGTAGGTGCGGGTGGGGGTTGTTTGGACATTTTTTCTCTTATCTATCATTTCTCCTCTTTCTCCCTCTCTGGGAGATGGCCCGATATAGACTGAAATACTGTCTCAAAGGGCCGTTAAACCCAAAACAATCAATCAATCAACCTAGATCAGACACCACAACACATGGCGGCTGGTCGTATGGCGGACACTGTTTAAATACGATAAATGGATGTATTGTCGCCTGAAAATAAAACAAAGACTATAAAGATATTTCTAATCCAGACACTGCTAAAATGATAGACTCGTTCAATTTATAAGGACGAAATATTCCACCAGGCATAAATGAGCCGCGACACGAGAAAACCAACAAAGTGGTTGTGCGCCCAGCACAGACTCAGATCAGCCTGGGCTTCTGCCCAGTCTGATCAGGCCCTTAGCTAAGCGCTTAAAGGGCAGCTAAGGGTCTAAGCTACCTACATGCGGACAGCGAAGACCCTGATCAGACTTGGCGGATGCCCAGGTTGATCAGAGTCTGCGCTGGGCGCACAACCACTTTGTTGGTTTATGTCGTGTCGCGGCTCAAATGGTAGTAAAGAGCCACAATGAAACTAGTGACGAATTCTGCCCTTTTGGTACAGAATGTTTCGGAAAACTATCCCATTTCATCTAGGTCAAGAGCTTGAGTCGCATCACCTGATAATGGATAACGCATTTACATAGATACAGCGCGTGCTACCATGCAGAAAGTTCAAATCGGAAAGCGAGCATTTCAAGAGAACGACGGCCATATAATATTCGACCTGGTGCTGCGCCGCCTTCACCTGCATCATCGGCGAAATGGACGGACACTCGGCACCAGGACTGGTGTGTGCAACTATGGTAACGTACCGCTGAGCCACTTTGGGAACGTCGTAACGAGAACTGAAACAAAACAGAATCATCGCAGTGGGAACGCAGACTCATCACATTTGAGTAATTCATTTTCTGAATGGTCGAGTAATCCCTTTTTTCGCCGGAGAAAAATGGCGGGAAATTTTTGTCAGAAACAGCCCCAAAATAATGCTCATTTGAAAAGATATGCAGTCGTGGTTTTCTGACGGACCAGATCACAATGAAATTTTATGTTTTATTATTGAAATCAGATGCATATCGGTACCTCAATGCAGTTTGCACACCCAAAACAACGATCACAATTTGACAACCGTTTTTCAGAAAATTAAAACCCTAAGACAGTACCCCAAAGTTATTGTCCCAAAAACCAAATTAGATGCCATTATAACTGAACCTTAGTTCATACATTCGACCGTCTTTCAGCGAGGTATATCTACGGGAGAAAGTCTATTTACGTTGAAAATCGATAATGAAGTTGGTCATTTTTACAGCACGTGCGTTTGTCAACACACGGACATTTTTCTGCTGGATCGACTTGAGCCCGTTGAGGAGACCAACTCTTTCTTCATTTATGGTACAGTAAAGTTTGTAATCATTTAGCATACTGTGCATTTATTAAGATTTTGCGTAAGTCTGCCTGCCTGTGATTTTTTGGGCTTCTGAATTTAGGCTACACGCCGAGAACGAACGAGTGAAAGCAAAACAAACACACTGGTACTCGAGTAAACCACAAAGTTTGACAAACGAAAAACATTGAGTGATTGACCGGCTGTTTTTTAAATAGTGGAACAAGAAAGAGCAAGCGGAATGATAATAAATATTTCAAGTGAAACCTACATGCTTTAGTCGAATTACGGACAACTCGCCCCAAGACAACTCGCCCCACAAAAATCTCGCCCCAAGACAAGTCGCCCCTCCTTCAGGTGACAACTCGCCCCACATTCTGAGACAGCTCCCCCAGACAACTTCCCCCAAGACAACGCGCCCCACATTCTGAGACCACTCGCCCTTCTAAAGAATCATGGCCAACTTTCCAATAACTGAGACTCGCCAATACCTGAGCGACACGATACACAAAATTGCATTGATTTAGATAGAAGATGACTTTTTGACAACCAATTATAAAATAATTATAAAAGATAGAAACTCTGTGCTGGCGGCATAGAAAACTACATTATTTCCCGATTACGCTGATATGTTTTTCATAATTTTATAGTAAGAACATTTTGGTCTATTTTTTGGTTATTTGTTATGACCAGTAAAATGATTAAATATATAGCAAAATCATCATAAATTTGACAGATTGATACATTTTAAATTAAGATAAGTCCACGATTTGAGATCTAATTGACTCTGTGCTGGCGGCTCCAGTTCCCTTAATATTAGACCTTTATACTGATATAAAATTTATTTAACTAAGCGTTGGACTTTTTAGTCTATTTTGCGATTTAAATTAGAACCCATAATTTCAAATTTAGATAGAATCACATTCCGGAGGTGTACGGTTAATGCCGACGGTTTACGAACGGTTGAGAAACTTAACAGCTGAAGTACTGGATCATCGCATGCTGTATGTGCGTATATTAACTGTATTTATTTACATATTGCCGTAAAATCCAATTCATATGATACGTTTTGCACATCAAATTATCAAATTTGCAATTTAAGACAAATAAGTTCTTTTCTTTCTTTCATCACATTATTATTATTAATTATTATCATTATTATTATTATTATTATTGGCTTAAAATGAGAAGACAGTATTGTGATTGCAATTATCTTCGGTACTTTAATCTTAGTAACACTTACTACCAATTATGAATTTGATCCGTTTTCCTTATTATGGCTTCAATATTTGCTGCATCGGTAAAGACTTTGATAGTATTGTAGACGACAGTTTGAAACGGAGAGAACTAATGTTGATATTAAAGGTGTTAATGCCAATTAATGGCAATTATTGTTCGCTTTACTCAGCTTTAACTCAAACTAGCTAAGTTAATTGTACACAAAAATTGTGCATGCATCGTGTAAGATCTCATCAGAATGTTAACTACAACGCGCTGAATGATGGGGAGGTATTTTTATAGTCTGTTAGACTAAACTAGACAGTGAAAGACTGCGCAGTCTGATCGCGTAATCAGAGAGTGTGTTGCAGAAAAAGCAGAAATAATAATAAGAAAATGCAAAAATATGCAGGCTGATCTGAGATGCACTATTTTCATTGATATTTATTGGTGTTCTGAGGGACAAATGAGCTGCGACACGAGAAAACCAACAACATGGTTCTGATTCCAGCGCACACTCAGATCAGCCTGTCCTCCTCCCAGTCTGAGCAGAGTCTACACTAAGCGCTAACAGGGTAGCAAAGGGTTTCCAGGCTGAACTGAGTCTGCGCCGGGCGCACAACCACTTTGTTGTTTTTTTCTCAAGTCGCGGTTCAAATAGTTCTACAGCTTGTCTCCCGACAGTTGCCCTAACATAGAACAGATTTCCCAATTAGTGTGCGCACATGCACAGGCTGATTTGGGCACACGCATTAAAACGTTTAAAAAAAATTGTTTTGTTTTTGTTCTGGTTTTTGCAAACAGCACACACATACTAATAAATTATCATTTTTTTTTAAATTATCTATCTATTTTATTTATTTTTCCCCGATTTATCGTTTGTTTATTTCACGAACAATTATAAGGATATCTTTGTCCGGGTAATCTCTGATTTTACAATCGATAATCGATATATTCGTGTGCAATAAACACGCTTGACATTTACCCTTCACTATCAACAGATGATTCAACACTGACAGCTTCAGCAAACGAAATTACCATATTGCCATTAAAACTCCGATTTATTTAATTTTTGAAAATAATTTTGGTTTTATATTTGAATATGCAATATGGGAACAGAAAAACAAAACAAAAAAACAATCAGTATGCACATTTGAAACCTGATCATCTGCGCATCTGCTTTAGTTGAATGTTCAACCGTTGTATAAGCTATTCAGATTAGCCTGCGCAAACTGATCAAGACGGGACCAGGGTTTCTGGTTAGTTTGCACAGATGCGCGGTCTTATTTTAAGTAACTACATTGGAATCAGAATTGTTTACGAGTGATACCCCAAAGGAACATTAATCGCCAGAACCCGTGACCATTTACTAGTCTGAGCTGATGCGCAGCCTGATCAGTCGCATATGCGCAAACTAAGCAAAGAACCAGAAAAGGGCGTTTAATTTTTATGACACTTCCCACAGTCAAATAATCGATATTGTACCTGTTTTAATCACTACCTGTTGCCAAGAAGACTGCTACGCTAGGTAACGCAAGAGACCTGCGGGTATTATCGATAAATCGGCGATACCTGTATTTTTCACTCGATAGCGATTATGAAAATAGTTGCGTATGTCTGTCCCGGACGACGCCCCCCGCCTCCCCCAACACACACGTACCCTTTCAGAAGGCATCCCACAAAAAAAACAAGAGACAGCTTGCTCTTACTCATAAATCTGTCAAAACCCTGTCCCGTTAGGCGCTAAGTGACCGACCATTTGATATTCTGGGGGGGGGGGGGGGGAGGGGAGGGGGGCTTTGGATATGCAAGAAAAAAAAATAGCTCATAAGGGGATTTAAAAAAAATCAGACATCGAAAAACAATGAAAAAAAAACCTGGCTCCACCCAAAATTTCTTAAGAAAAGTCTGCAGATAATTCCATTTGAATTGAGTTTTTAAAATGTCACTGGCTTCTGGGGGCGCAGACTCCCCATATTTATAGTAATGTTTTAATATCTACAATTTATTTTTTACACTAGCAGCACCCCCCCACCCCCATACACATATCATATGTTCATACATTTTACCAAAAAAAATCCTATACAACATTCACATACATGTATTATTGATCAGCCGCATTACGAAGTAAATGTTTCTACTAAATAAAACTGAATTGCAAAAGAGTCACTAGCTTGTGGGACACAAAGCCATTATGGCAAAATAAACACTCTAAAAGGAGGCAAAATTCCTAAAAAAAAAAACAACCCTTTATTTCTTTTATCATAATTCCTAGTTTTGCTCTATTTTTTTCCAATCTTAAAATTGCCATTAAAATTGGGAAATTGCTTTGGCTTCTGGGGGGCGTTGCCCCCTAGACCTCCTTTGTTAACTTCTTAGCAAAGAACTTTTAGCCATTTATTAACTTGCATTCATTTATAATGTGACTCTATCAATAAGTATTTACAAGTAGCACATCACACTTGTGTGATAGGCTCTTGGTATTTATCAAACTTTCAAAAGTGCGAATAAAAGCATACAGGGATGTTTGCATCTGTACCATAGATGAACAGGGTAACATGCTCCAGGCACTGGTTTGCAAATGCAAGCTAACCCATGCCCTTATTCTTATGATCGGTCCCTAAAGGGACAACAAATACTAATAAGCATTAATGCATGATTTTAGCATGCCTCCCAGCCACAGTTTGATAATTACTCTGCAGCTGCAGAACCCTCAAAACCTCGCTGCTCAGCCCCTGGGTGTACCAGGTTATCGTTGAAGTGCTTTGGGTATTTAATGTATTTACCAAGGTCCACCCATTCACAACCAGTGTCACGGCGAAGCTCTTCCTTTTTTTTTGGGGGGGGGGGGGGGCACAGGGGTGGGGGGAGGGGGCGAGTTGTGTTCTGCATCGGGGACAAGAACGTAGATATTCTAGTAAGGTGAGTGTCTGAGAATATGGGGCGAGTTGTCTTCTGAAAGTGGGACAAGTTGTCTTCTAAAAGATGCAGTTGTAATGACAAACAGCGTAGATCCTGCTTCGGGATATATCGCACTTTCATCGCAATTTAATCACTTTTTTCATCAAATTCGGTAATTTTCCTTGAAGGAATATGGAGGCTTCAATTCAATTCATTTCAATTCAATGTAGAATTTAACATTGATTCAACACTGACTCTCAACATTTTGCTATAACAGGTTTACCCAAGGGAAGTCAGTTTCTGTGCACAAGGCAGTAAGTATCTGCCATATTTTTGAATAAGTGGGTCAAATTTTACCAAACTTCCATGGATATATCGTTTGGACAAGCCAAATAGCATCTTTGCAAGTCAAGGGTACTAAGGCCACTTTGTTTCTTATGTATGTAAGGAACAAAGTGGTCTTAGTACCCTTGGATTGCATAGTGGTCTTAGTACCTTTGGTTTGTAAAGATGTCTAAAAAGTTGATTAGGTTTTGGTGACTTTGACTCCATTTTCAAGGTCACAAGAGGCCTTAGACTTGACCTTCTGTGGTCTGTGTCAGCATGACAATTTCTTGTACCCACAATATTTCTTGAACCAATTTCACCAAACTTGCATGGATATATCATTAGGACAAACATAAGAGCATAATAGATTTTGATCACGTTGACCTTATTTTCAAGGTCTTCGGAGGATTTAGTCTACATATGTGAAAATTTCACTTATACAGTATGCTGTATATCTCTTCATCCCCCACTTTCAATCTCTTCAGTAAGGGAAAAGTTTGGCAACACATGGGAAGAAACTCGTGCAGAAAGAATTATAATAGTGATTTGAGAAGTAACTTCCCTTATGTTGAACTGGCTGACGTACCATAAAGTCTCTAAAGATTGGAGTGAGTGAACTCGGGTTGAACGTCCCACCAACAACGAGGTCATATGGAGACGGGCCCTCGGTTTAAAGTATACGAAAGACCGGAGAAGCGGGGGATCGATCTTGCGACTCCTGGATGGGTAGTCCGAAGTCTAAAGATTGGAATTAAGCATAACTGTCTTAAAACTGATGTTTGGGTTTTCACTGCAGTAATGCGTCTAAAGATGCAGATGGAATGACAAACAGCGTAGATCCTGCTTCGGGATCAGTCCGACCAAGATCTGAAGTGTTTGTCTCTATATTATAGTACTTTGTATCGAACTGCCCAAATGTACTCACGAAAACGCTAGAAATAGGCTAAAACTTTTGCGAATTTGTTAATGGAGTATTGAGGCTTCAGTTCAATTCAATGTATAATTCAACGTTGGTTCAACACTGACTCCCAACATTGATTCAGCATTGAATGTCTGCTGGGCCTTTAATACTTCTGTATTCCATGTCAGTCCATTGGCTATCACCCCATGAATGCCATAGGGCCTAACCTATTTTGAGTCGACATTTATTAAAGAGAAAGTCGACTGATCAAGTAAATTTTACCGGCGAGACTCCACTTGGCAGCTGCGCTACCGAGACTCTTTGGACTGTGGGAGTCGGTATGAGCCGAACAAGAGTTGCAAACAATGTTTGGTTTGTAGATTCAGACTCTAGAATGGGTTGAGTTTTCATACGATTTCTAGAATGAGGAAATTACAAATTTGTAGATCTTTGTAATCGTGTCTGTTCCGCGTGTTGTCGCTGATGACATCACACCAAAAACACACATACACATACTTTTCGATATTTGTTTTATATTTGACCTGAGAAAAGGTGCAGACTTGTCAAAGCTGCCAGGCGACAGAGTCGATTCCCCCTACCCCCCCCCACCCCCACCCACTCCGCCTCCCCGTTCCTCTCACCAACCAGCACATCGGGCCTGTACGACGGAGAGCGGAGGTACACCTCCCATAACCGAGCAAATTACATAAAAAAAACTTGCAGTTTTCTGCCAGAAAGCGAGTTTACACCCCTAAACTAAAGCTCTAAAAGTGTCCTTGAAATCTGGATTTTCTTAACTTTCTTACCCCCTTTAACCCACCCCAACCCCACCACCCTAGGGCACCCCTCCCCTCCCGCCACCTCCCCACTCAAACTGAAATTCGTTCCAGCCACACCTTCTTACCCTCCGCCCCTAATCCCTTGGCAAAAGTATGTGTACGGGCCTGCACAACCATTCCATTTGATCCTTCAGATGTAGGACCCATTAAGTTTTCTCTCCCAAAGTGAAATTTCACGTGCTGTCTTAATTGAATAGTTGTTTAGTGGTGTAGCGATATTTGTCTTGCTTTAATTTCGCGCGATATAGCATTTGAAATATTGGCACACTGGCTGTCAGCCGACTCACAAGTTAATATCAGTAATACAATCAATTTACTGTTTACGTCACAATTTCATGACGTAACCAGCACTACTGAGCTAGCTTCCTTGTTTACAAACTCTGCGGGTGGGTATGGAATTGTGGTTATTTGTGAATAAAATATAAAGATAGACTTCTGTCATGCATTGTATTTTTAATAAACATATTTAATTTAATCGCGCTTGGTATTCTAGCAATACATGGAATAATGATTCGATTTTGTCGCTAACGTTGAAATGCATAGCCGGGCCAGTGATGTTTACAAACACTGTTGTCCGCCATTTTGTGGAAAACAACAACAACAAATTGCGTAGAGTACCCGAAGATTATTTTGCAAAGAAAATTGTCCCAAACACCGAATTACTTGATTTTTGTCACAGGGAAAGGGCGAATACCATGGTTTTTCATGGCATATGTCCGCCGGCGGGAGAAAGTCGAATTGTTTTGAAAATTGCTTTTGAAGTTGACTTAAAAAGTCGTCTTTCGACGATCGTGTCAACTGCTCGAATGCCGAGTATCTCGGTGTTCATTTCGGATCTCAGAGAACTAGGAAATTAAACTAAGATGTAAGGAATAAAACCGTGTATTATTTTCGCCTGTGTGTAGTTTGATTCGCCGACAAAGCAGCACTGAAATTGCGACCCGTTCGTCGATTGAATCTGAATCTGAGGAATTTCGAACGTTTTTTTCGTTGCTATCTGTATAAAAATATCACTCCGCCATGGACACGCGTTCCCACTGTCGGCGAGTCCAAGGTGGCTAATCTGTGATAACGTTGGGCATTGAAGAAGCAAATGTCAGAGTTACCACAGTCATGCAATAGAACCATGAACGCATAGATGATCATTTCATTCGTTGTTCTGCTACTTTTATAAAGAGAGTTTTATTTCTGTTTCCCATTTAGTGTCATGCGTGAAAAGCGGAATTTGAATGTGGCACAAGTTCCTGATTATTGCTCGTTTACACGGCTCCGACCTTACCTGCTTAAATTCGACAGTGGATTTAGTGCAGATTATATTTTATTTACATCCTTTGAGATCAGAGGATAGATTCTGAGGAATCTAAAATTTGAGATCGGTTTAGACTATTATTCTAGATCATCGTCTTTTATATTATTTGGATCCTTTTGAAACTAATCAGTCTTTGAATCGACTGCCCAATAAAAATTAAGAAATAACAGTATGCTTTTTTTCTGATTTCGTCACCATATATTGTCAGGGTCACTGACGAGGCTTTATTAGCCGAAACTACGTAGTCTGGCCCATGTTCCTACTTCTGTATGTATTCTCTGCTCTTGAAGGACTTTTTTAAGATTTTAATTTTACCACACTGCAGCTGGTTTGTGCCGTGTGGAGGCCGTAAAAAGTCTCCCCGTACATCATCCATAGTGCAGATTATATTTTCTTTACATCCTTTGAGATCAGAGGATAGATTCTGAGGAATCTAAAATTTGAGATCGGTTTAGACTATTATTCTAGATCATCGTCTTTTATATTATTTGGATCCTTTTGAAACTAATCAGTCTTTGAATCGACTGCCCAATAAAAATTAAGAAATAACAGTATGCTTTTTTTCTGATTTCGTCACCAGATATTGTCAGGGTCACTGACGAGGCTTTATTAGCCGAAACTACGTAGTCTGGCCCATGTTCCTACTTCTGTATGTATTCTCTGCTCTTGAAGGACTTTTTTAAGATTTTAATTTCACCCGTGACTGATCGTTGCAAGAAAGTGGTTCTAAAGTTGCTTGTTCTTCCATGAGGCCAATTTGTATAGGGCGTTTTCCGTTTTGCCCTGTTTTTGTATGCCTTCTTAAGTCCTAACCCGATCTGCGGTCATCTGAATGGGTAAGAGAGGGCTGGTGACAGAGCTCTTGCTTGGCAGTTGTTTCGTTTCGTATATACTATAGTCATCTGAGTTTACTGTTACTCTAGACTCTTGCATATGCACCAGTTTGCTTTCGCTCACAGAATGTGAGCAATAGCAAATTGACGCATGGAGCCTCGGTACCACAGAGCTTGCGACTGCGATGCGACCGCTTTGCGACTGATGTCGTTTGCGACTAACTTGCGACCTCTGCGACCAATGCAACTACATTTCCTCTATAAATATGATCGCCGATCAGTCGCCGTACAATCAGCGATAGCTTTTGCATGCAGTCGGCGATCAATCGGCGACCTTACTGCAACTGGTTACCGTATTTGTTCTGTTCAATTCTCGTATCGACGTTACCCAAGTGGCTCAACGGTACGTAACCATAGTTGCACACACCTGGCGCCGTGTGTCCGTCCTGGTTACCGTAGGATCGGCGACAGATTTAAAACTAGTTTAGGGTGATCAGCGACCAGACTGCGACCAATCGGCGACTCTCCGGCGACTGGTTGCAATTGAACAGCGATTGTCGGAGACTGATTGGCGACCGCTCTGCGATCAAAATATTTTTTTTTATAAAATGTGTTGACAAGAAAAAAACCACATTTCTGTGAAAGTTGTCAACATGATAACACAATAACAGATTCAGTTGCTTCGCTTGCAACGAATTAATCGGAAAGCAGCTGTTATGAGCATTAGTTATGATAAATGCGCTTGACGTTACTATGCATAAAAGTCACCGGAGAGGCTTCATTATGGCGCGGCTATATAAGGCCATATAACCTGTGACTCCAATGCTAAAGCATCAGACACACTGAAACACTGACTAACTGGGTAAATGATATTGTCCACCGAAAGTGATATTGGCCCAGTGGTTTCAATGTAAGTACATATACCTTAACCAAATTAAGTGCGACAGACGCGCGTTCTCCAGTGTCGCTTAACCCCAACAGTTTGAAAGACAAAAGGTGATAGACAGATCTCGACAGGGAATGAGCACGCAACTGTCTAAAACTAAGAGGGTAGGGCCTATATGTCAATAGCGACATGAGTCTTAGCGGCATTGGCTTCCATTCTTTTGGATTATTTTGGCTTTTTGTCGGTGGTTCCTGCATCAGACATCTCCTTCCTGATGCCTTTTGTTCGTCTCCTTTCTGTGAGTGACTTGCTCCGTGGGGATTCTGCGATTAAGCATCTCTACCTAATGTCTGCGGCTACTGTGTTTCGCGGAATACGTTGGTAATTTTGGCTCGGAGAAGGATGGATGCTCGCTCCCTGCAAAGACCTGCTCATCACCTGTTTTCTTTCAAACTTTTGGGGTATAGCGATACTGAAGAAGTTTTATACAGAAACGCGCGTCTTTCGCACTAAATTGGTACTGAAATCACTGGGCAAATATCACTTCTGGTGGACCATCTGTCCAAGAGAATATCATTAACACAGGTAGCCAGTGTCTCACGGTGTTGATTCTGGTTCGTTAGGATTGGGGTCACTGATTATACACTGATTTAAAGTAACCTTAATGACTTATATCAGGTAATATTTCTGAACTATAATAAAACTGACTTGTCGAAGGGACATGAATCTTAACGGATTTTGGCTTCCATTCTTTTGGATTACTTCAGCTTTTTGCGGCTTCTTGTAGCAACAGGCGTCTCCTTCCTGATGACCTTGTCTGTCTTCTTTTTCTAGACACAGGGCTTGAGATGGTTCGGTTGGGGACTCCTGCGCACGCGAGTTAATGCGTAAATATCTCTTACATGATCTCTGCTTTGTCTCGCGGAATGCGTAGGCAAGTTTGGCTCGAGGAGGGAAGCTACTCTCTTGTTGAGGCACTTCAGCAAGTGGTTTTTAGTGGAACTTTTTTCTTTAAAGATGCTTAAATATAAAAATTGTAGGTTAAATATACCCAAAACCATTTCTCGTAGCTAAATACTGACTTGCAGCATATTGCATGACCTCTTTTGTCTATTTTTATCATTTTTTGTTTGGAGGTGGGTTTTCCAATAGTAAAAATATTCCTTCTGGTTTCCAGCCTTTGATGAGGTTCATTTTAATTTTAATTAATCTGGGAACCACCCATTATGACGTCACAACAGAAATGATGTCATCACTAATCACCTGATCTGTTTTGGAATATGATCATTTCAGCAAAGGGTTGCTTGCAGTGTCAGCTACACTTATGCATCTTTTTGTTTTCCAAAGAGATATTATTTATGAAAATAACTGCTATAAGATAAAAGAATAAATTCTGATGAACTGATTTCATGTTTATTTTTATATGAAATGGTAACTTTCAAATATGTGCTTGAAACATGTCACCCCAACAGCAATAATGGTTATCTTGAGGCCGCCATTATGAAACTGAAAAAAATACATTGCAAGATATTACTTTCCAAGCTTGAGAGCATGCTAATGAATTTCAAAATCTCTACTGGACAAATCTGACTACGAGAAGTGGTAGTAAATTGAGCCACGTAAGTAGAATTTGCTGTTTCTTTATCCTTTAAGTATAAACTTCGAAAAACCACTTGCTGGAGTGCCTCAACAAGAGAGTAGTTCCCTGCAAAGGCCTGCTCAGCACCATATTTCTTTCAAATTTTGTGGGTTTAGCGACACTGAATACAGAAACGCGCATCTGTTGTACTAAATTTGTTTAAGGTACATTTACATTATTACTGCTCATTGTGGCTGTCTGCCGTTTGTAAAAACATTTAGTTCACCCAGGCTGGCTGCTGCAGCTTTAATGAAGCCTGATGTAGATAAACATGATGAGTTTGAACGGAACAGCTATTGGAGCTAAGGATTTTGTCGACAAAGTGATTGTAAATGATACATGTGCTACATGCATATGCTGCAACAGTCGAGTAGACGGTCTAGCAGAGAGTGTCGGACATCTTGGGAGTATAGTCTGAAACTGAAAGAAAGGAAAATTCAAGTTGACGAGAGCTTAAAGTCGTAAGAAGTGTGGCACCGTTCATTTGTGATAGGAACAAATGACAAGTGTGCGTCTTCTTGATGATTTATACGTTTGAAGTGTGAAGTCTCCGTTCATGAGTAAGGAGGCCCCTATGCAGACCGAGCCTATATGAGCCGCAACACGACAAAACCAACAAAGTGTCATGTGCGCCCAGCGAAGACTAAGATCAGCCTGGGCATCCGCCCAGTCTTATCAGAGTCTTCGATGTCCGCATGAAGGTAGCTTACACCCTTAGCTACCCTTTAAGCGCTTAGTAAAGAGTCTGATCAGACTGGGTGGATGCCTAGGTTGATCTGAGTCTGCGCGTGGCGTACAACCACTTTGTTGGTTTTCTCGTGTCGCGGATCAATTGTATCAAATTTTTTAAGCTGCACTAGCAAGCAGTGTAAGGTTGCGCGCATGCCTAGTGTCCCACAAATGGGCAAACAGTGCAGACCCAGAGCAGACGCCGCAAAACTGGCAGTGGCGTTTGGTTTAGCTAAGAGTACTTTTCTTTGTTTTATAGTTATCAATTTGATTTTATGTCGTTGTTAAGGTGCAATGATTGAGTTAGGGAGCCATTATACGAACTGAACCGTTTATGTATTTTTGTGATATGAAATGCATAGGGACTAAGGATGAAGTTTATCGAAAAGCCTCAAATTTCTCGGGAGATGACTTACATATAAGCGTTACGCTTACTGTCAGATCCAGTATTGCTTCACAGTATTATTTATATGTATGTAGAAAATCTTTGAATAAAATATAGTTTAAACCAAGTTTGTCGAAAGTTAAACGCTTTAAAATTCCCCGGTAATCTATACTGCTGGTCGTTCTAAGGCGACAGTCCAGATATTGTTTTTAATTCAATGTTGCTTTGTAGTTTATACCATAGGGCGCTTGATGTATTAAAGTCTTCTTTTGCTCTTTTTTTTGTTTTAGGATTCTGATTACCTCGCTTTAAGAAGAGGGAGCTCGTGCTTGTGATTCTTGTGCATTTGTTTGTTTTGTGCGTGCGTGTGTTTGTTCTTTTTCCTTTCCCCATGATGTCGTGGGTTGGCTGCGGTTTGTGGTTGTGGTATGCCCTTCACCTTTCTACATGTATCAACTTTTTGTAATGCAGTAACCAGCTTCATATTGGATTCTTTTGGATTGTACAGACTCCTCAACTTGGTTTCAGCATAGTTTTTTTTTTTTTTTTTTTTTTTTTTTTTTTTTTTTTATAGTTTTATGTGTTTTAATATTGCGATGAGTTAGGAAGGCACTACGTAGCACGGCCACCTACTGTTTTTCTGCTGTTTAATATTTATTTTTTAGCTGCATTAGAAGGGATTGCATGGTCGCGAACATGAAAACTTGTTTAAGCCTTATGCTCAATTTACTGATATGAATTATGTTTGTTATATTTCTAGCATTGTGGTCCCCTGTTTTTTTTTTTTTAGCAAAATGGGAATCGTCTAGCTTACTTACCATAATTTGGATCCTCACCAGAAGTTTCCGCCTCGGAATGCTATTGAGTTTTTTTCTGTTTGCCGCGCGCAAACTCATCTTTATCTTCCGACCAGGTTCACACGGCAGCGCAAGAAAAACATAAAAAAGCAAACAAAAAACCCAGGGATTATTTGAGAATGACTTATAGGTTTGAGAAAATCAGACATTTCTATTGTATGAATTTCAGGTAGCATCTCACTTTTAATTCGAGAGTTGCATGGCATACACTGTATGCCATGCTCCTCTCGAAATATATATGTTACCATAGCATTCATGGAATTACCAACTCTTGTGCTTAGGAAATTGGCAGAATGACGTCTCAACGACGTCAATTTGACATCAATATGAACTCCTAGTTGATATGGTAACAAATTAATAATGACTTTGGCACCGGAGCATGGCATACACTACATACAGGCCTCGCCAACATTACAAACTGAAATTATTTCAACAGAAACTTCAGATTTCCTCAAACAAATAATCATTTTCAAGTTGATTAATTAAGTTATATAATTCCGTGTTTAAAATAGGAAAGCGCTGACAGCAAAGTGGATGGTTGTTGAAAGCCAGGGGCCGTATTCATAAAGCCACTTAAGTCGTTGCTATGCCGTTGCTAAGGCTAAATATCTATAAAGGAGATTCCCTACAACTATGAAATTTGGTCTGTTCCTCCAGAGCAAATTTCATAGTTGTAGGAAATCTCCTTCAAAGAAATTTAGCCTTAGCAACAGCATAGCAACCACTTAAGTCGTTTTATGAATACGGCCCCAGGTGCCCCGTATGCAACCATGTAGACTCTTTCACATCCTTACAATATTAAAACTTTAACAGATATAGCAGTGGAACAGTCTAGCAACCGTGACAAACCTGTCATATTAAAACAAAGTGGGCAGCTATATTTAAGAGATAATCACAATTCTAGAATTACACCTCAGAGGTCAAGTTAAGCTTCGACTTCTACGCCTAGATATTTCAATATTCGGGGACATGTCCTAACCTGAGTTTCCAACAAAATATCGAAACATTTAAAATAACACATGGTTATATCATTAGAACGAAGGAACCAATGCAAATACAAAGTAGTGTAAGAAAACCAAAAAATGCAATAGTAAGGCGGACGAATGAAAAAGTAAAAAATGATATCCACCCCAGCACCTCCTGCTGCAAATAACAATAATGATGATAAATGAATAAGGCAGGATACCCACCCGCCTTATTTATTTATCACTATTATTATTTGGAGCAAATAAAATTATCGGTGAAAAGAGCTGTAAGCATGTTGGCTTATCCCGAAATGCTCTATACAGAAGGACGATATGATCTGATATGAGATTCTGATGTTATTTGCCTACACTGTAAGTCACTAATTAAGCAATAATTGCCTTCAGTTATCATTAATTAGATGCAGCTTTACAATACATATAAACAATATAAGCATTTTTACCATTGTTTGTATATTTAACTGTTGATATAGAAAACAAAATGTTCTGATCTCCATGCAGCCTTGAAGGTTAACCACAAAATAATTCTGTTTGTAGAAAAAATATGTTTGTAAAGTGTGCAAGGTGGTGACTATAACGGGTTTTGTACTTTTTGGCCTCCCACAGCCGACGGCTGGACTTGCGTTCATGTACAGAGGGTGGACAGAAGTGTTCGTTAAATCATGACGTTGCCATTGACTTCAATGCATTTTTTTCTTTTAGCGCAAAACATATTCCTTCCGCTGATTCAAGAAGGACAGTTGTCAGCTACTGGCGAAAGTATGTGCACTTAGTACTGGTTAACCGCTTAGGAGGTCTAAGCCTGCCCAGGAATAGTGTGGTTAGGTTAACTGACCGTCCCGACATGACCTTAGTTGTGTTTACCGTGGACGTTAAGCATCAAATCAACCAACCAACAAAAGCAAAACATATTGTGAGAAAAGTATAACAGATATTTAAATGGAAATTGCACCGATGTCTAGCTACATTACTTGTGCAATATTATTAAATTTCTTGCTTTCCCGGTATCTATAGTTTCTATTTGGCACGACTTTAACCTCATTTAGGTATTTTCTTGCGGTAAATTTTGCTAACGTCATCATTGACGTCAGTGGAAACAGAGTTTCCTAAACAATTACGTGATCTTTAAATAATCACAACTCTGAAACTAGAGATCGAAAACGTACAAAAATATTTTGTATATTGCATAAACCATTTAGCTACACATTAGTTTTATTTTCATGAAGGTCTACTTTACGCTTCTCATATGATTAATTTTTCAGCAAAAGTGGAAATGCACTAAAGTTAACGGCAACGTCACGATTTAACAAATATTTTTGTCCACCCTCTGTACTTCGCTGTGATTCACGGCCGCGCTCTTTGCAACCTCTGTAGACTGTATATTGTCGAATTTGTATGGTCATTGCAAATGTTTAAACAAGTGCAAGACATTCTTACTTTTTTTTTCTTGGGTTGAAATTACAAAATCTTTTAAATCAGAATCAAGTCTGATTTAATTGTTGGAAGTTTGTACTCCGGACCTATTCTTAAAAGTATAATCATCAAAAGTGATGATAACTTCCTATTATTTGATAGCTCAGTGAAGATAACCCACCAACCGTTTAGGAGCCCTGGTAGTTCAGTGGGTTGAATCTCTGGTCTGCTGATCTAGCGGTCCCCTGATAAATTCCCGGAGGTGAAAATCTTTTCAATCGGGAACGAGGTTCCATTGCACACAGCCTTTCATTATCACCCTCCCATTGTCCTGACATGACTGAAATACTGTTGAAAAGGACGTGAAATCGCAAGTCATACCCGTTTAGGAAAATATAGCTACAATGTCATTGTTTTGTACTAAAGCTGATAGACAAACAGAGCGCCGCTGTATGAATGACAAACATCGTTCAATTTACGAGAAACATTTTTAAGTCGTGAACCACAAATAAGACAAATGGAATCGAAGGATGGGCGAGGGAAGGAGGCAACGCGTAAGGGACTGACCATTTGATATTCTGGGGGTGGGGGGGGGGGGGGGGGGGACAGATGGAATCGAAGGATGGGCGAGGGAAGGAGGCAACGCGTAAGGGACTGACCATTTGATATTCTGGGGGGGGGGGGGGGGGAGGGGGGAGGGGGCCTGGTATATTTATCAAAAAAATTCCCTGTCTTTGGATATGCAAGATAAAAATAACCTGGCTCATAAGGGGGTTAAAAAAATAATCTGGCCTCAAAAGTAAGAGAAAAAAATAACCTGTCTCCACCCAAAATTTCAAAAAAAAAAAATATAGTCTGCAGATAATTCCATTGAATTGCAAAAGAGTCACTAGCTTATGGGAGACAAAACCATTATGGCAAAATAAACACTCTAAAAGGCAAAAGTCCTAATATAAAAACCCATATTTTTATCAGCATTCCTAGTTTTTCTCTACTGGCGTGCGACCAGTGGTGGCCGCGTACCAGTGGTGGCCGTTTGCATTTTCCACGCGCATTTACGTATTTGATCCGTCTGAGATTCGGGAATTTCGTAAAAGGAAACAAAAGAAACTCCCACAAAAAAGACTGGTTAAATTATCTCCCTGGAAGGCAAAAGGTTAACAATTTCCCAAAGGTACCCTAATGCCAACAGTATTGCCTTGCCGGGGATCACAACCCTTTATACACACATAATTAAATACAGAAATAAACATGAACAAATTGCTTTATAAATGATTACCTATGACGAAAAAGGTATAACTTGCAACCAGTCTGCAAAAAAAAAAAGCATCTAAATTCTTGTAAATGACAGCACACGTGTAACCATTATTTATGTTTGTTTTCGACGTAATGTAGCGTGCGCCTACGAAATGACTACGTCAGAGTTTTAAAGTCCGTTTCTGTTTGGTGCTTATATTCTATCTGTACTGAACGCGCTAAAACTATTTAACTCTGACAAAGACGACAGACTTACAATGACATATCATCAAAGTTTAAATCCACAACAAGGTTTTGAAAAATGCACCATTCAACGCATGGCATTCGTGACGGCCATCACTGGTACGCCACGCTCGTATTTCAATGCGTTTTGGTAACCTAGTTTGAGGATCTGTCACAGGCACAAGTTATAGTCTATATAAAAAATAAATCAGTATTATAACGACAGTTACCCCTAGTTTATTAAACCAAAATATAGAATCACTAATCACTATATGTCCGTTACAAGATAAAAAGAGTAACAAAAAAAACGGCCATCACTGGTCGCCAGCCAGTATTGTTTCCAGTCTTAAAATTGCCATTGAAATTGGGAAATTGCTTTAGCTGAATTTGCAACTTCTTAGCACATAGCTTTCAGCCATTTTTGACTCTATCATGTAAGTATTTATCAAACTTTCTAAAATACGAATAAAGCATGTTTGGGCATATATTGGGATAGAAAAAAACCTAAATTCCTAATGTTAGCCCTAAAACTTTGCCAAAATAGCCTTAAATTTTGGCCAAAATATCCCTTATTTAAAGCCTAATTTTTTGCCAAACTCATACAGGGATGTCTGTATCTGTACCTTAGATGAAAAGAGTAGCATGCTCCAGGCACTGGTTTGCAAAAGCAAGCTAAGCCATGCCCTTGGCCTGGTTTAAGACAGCACCATGTTCTTTTTGTGAGAAAAAAAGGGGTAAAAAATACTGATGTGGGTAAAATAAAAGGATATTAAGGTCAAGTAAACAATGATCTGATAGTTCAGCTATAAAATTAAAAAAAAAAATAACCTGTTTGAGTTAGTTTGTAAAAAAAATAAATTAGCTCCCACAAGGTGAAAAAAAGAAAGAAATTGTTTCCAGAGGCCAGTGAAATAAAATGTCGTGTCTCCATCAAGAATCCAGCTTGTGATAAAATCTTTTCCGCTCTCCGCAATCTGACGCGGGTATTTGGGTTATTTCCCTTACATAATATAATCGATGGGAAGAATAGCAATATGATTTTTCTATAAGCAGATCCACATTGCTTCTGTCTTTCGGAGAGATATCGGTTTAAGATAGTGAGGATATAATAAGGTCTCTGACTTACTATTTACTCTGTATTGTTTATTTAACAATAGTCAAGCGATGTTGCAAATAAGATTAATTAAAGCTCGCGGCTATATAGAGTAATTTAGTTCATGACTATATTTTACTCTACAAACGTACATGTAAATCTCGTGAAATGTGTGAAAACTCTGCTCAATATGTTACCTGCTCAATCTTTATACATCGTCCAGTGAAGTGATTTTTGTTCCAAGACGGATTTATATATTCTTCTAAATTTGGATTTTCTCATGTGTCCGTCACGGAGTCCTTCACAGAAAGGACCAGGTTGTTTTACGAGAGAGTTTGTGACGTTATGGGAGTAAAGGAAGACCCACCTGATCCGTTTGACGAAATACAAGAAATGCATGAAAATTACGTAAGTAGACCTATTGAACAGTTGAAGTGTTACATGGGAAAATACTTTACTGCATATGCGAATGACAGTCAACTTAGCAGCGTCATGCTGGACTGAGTCACAGACTGGTTTGAGTCAAGTCTGTGACTCCTTGCGAACAGCAAAGACTCAAACCAGTCTGTGACTAGGTCCAGTCTTGCTAGAGCCTTAGTCTGTTAGTTTTGTGCCTGTAGAGTCCTCAGGACCTGAACACGGTGTTTGTGCAAATAGCAAAAGCTCTAACCAGACTGCGCGGATGTGCAGGCTGATGTGAGCATTTACTATTTGCATAGCCATAACAACCATTTTTGCGTGAAGAGGCTCAACTACATTTGGAAATCTAGCCAGTATACCATGCAATAAGGTACTGTATCTTTTCTCGTGGAATGCTTGATTACGTCATGAAATTCACACTTCTTTTTTGCGTCCGCAGTTACTAGTCAAGTTCCGCGTGTGCATAATGTACTCTTTTTACACGTTTTATAGAGCTTTGTCTGTATGAAAGGAACCAGGAAGTGACACTTTTTCACACCTGGGACTATTAAACGACGTCCTCAGTTGATGAGACGGTTACATTTTAAAATGCATTATATGCAAAAAAAAAAAAAAAAAGTATTTAAATATTTATTTCAATCAGAACGAAAGCATAAGCCAATTTAGTTCTCCTACTTACGTATACATATAGTAAACTACAAACAACTAGACATACAAAAAGATTATATGCAGAAAATGTATAAAGACAAGTTTGACATGAAGAAAATAACAAAGAAATAATAAAAAGTAATACATATACACGGGGTACGAAGAAACAGAGAAAATAGATCACAATAATTATATATGACACAAAAAAGAAACAGAAACGAAAAAGAGTTGATGATATTGTCTAAGATGCATGCATTTTACATCATCTGAGAGCAAAAGAGGCATTTAGCAAACAATACCTACCTTCTGGGGCAAGGATGGAGAAAAAGAAAAGGAGGGAAATGTGGAAGGGGATATGACAGCTAAGACTCTTTTACGACAGTACCGCGAAAATTACATTTTTAGATAAGGGAAGTTCTATTTGGCAAAGAGAGCATAAAATAATTAGATGTTTCATTTGTTAAAATCTTTTGTTAAACTGCACAGCAAGAAGCAAAGATAGACCTACCAGCATCAATTAAAACTAAAAGACAGCATAAAAAGCAAAGTTAATGGCACAAATTGAAAGCAAAGCACAGAAGTAAACTCATTCTAATGATGCATAGTTATGTCTTTATTTATGTTTTTGTTAATTTACTCTACTCAGTAAATTAACAAAAACATAAATAAAGACATAACTATGCATCATTAGAATTGAAGCCAGCAATCTGGTGGAGAAATTACTTTAAGAAATATTTATAAAAAGTAAATAAGACAAGCAATAGAAATAAGTAAACAGGGCAATGAAAGTCAAGCGATTACATCAAAGCTAGCAAGGCGTAAATATTGAAGAAGCAAGTAACAAAACCAAGAGCTACTAAAACGCAACTAAATCAAAATAGCACTGAAATATCAGTTAAAACAAACAGAAATAGGGAAAGCGTCTAAAAGCACGCAGAAGGCTAAGATGCAGAACAAAAAGAGCAGACACAGGCTATTCCGTTCCAGGTATTTATTAGGCTTTAAAATGATTGAAATTGTGGACCTCTCTGAAATGTTGAGGAAGAGTCCACAGTTTCGCAGCACTGGGACAAAAAGAGATTAAGTCAGATCTTGTTGTTGTTACATGTGGGGTCTCGGTTTTTCTTGTGTACCTAAACGTACAATGGTTATGTTTAAAACGTACGAAGTCATGTACATAAACAGGAGTTTCCCTATGTAAACTGTCTGAAATTTACAGTGCCATTGTTTTCAACCTCCACAACTTCAGTGTAGGCAATTTGGACTGAGCAAGAAGAGTGTCATAATCTGACACATAATCATTGTAAATAAAGCGAAGTGCTCTTTCCTGTATTTTTTTCAAGTTTCTTAGTATTTTTCTTCCCGCAGAAGTGCCAAGTCAGAGGACAATAGCTAAAATTTGACAAAATAAAAGAATGATAAATATAAAGTTTACCCAGTTTGCAAAGGTTCTAACGATACATTTTAGAAAAAAAACCTAATTGTTTTGAAGCCTTTTTACAGATATTTGAAATATGAATATCAAATTTAAGTTTAAAATCAATGGTTACCCCCAAAAGCTTTACTTTCTCATCACAGTTGAATACAATCCCCACCCATATTAAAAGTCATGTTTTCATGTTTGGATATTAAGCCAATAGCAATACCTTGAAATTTAGCTGGATTGGCCTGCATTTGATTGAGAACCATTTGACAAGAGTACCCACCAAGAAATTTCCAAACTTAACTGTTTACCTGCAGTACATAGTGACCATATTATAGGGACCTGGGACTGGCAGCCGTAGGAAGTAATGCTAAAAATTTCCAACGCTTGCCAGCATCAGCCCCCCTTGTAATTACCCGAGGTGATATATGGTTATTGCAACCACTGGCTCCGTTTACAAAACGCCTTCCATGCTTCTTTAATATCTTTTTGTTGTATTTACTCATATGTCATGTCTATATGACCTGAGATTTTGTAAAGGTGTGTTCTGTGTTTTTGTTCAGTAAGACCATGGAGACTATCAGTTGTTAAACTAGAATAAGATACAGTGTTATCATCCGTATAGTTGTACAGGCTATTGTCTCTGATAAAATGAAAAATACCATTAATGAAAATATTGAATGGAACTGGCCCCAGAATTGAGCTCTGGGGCACACCCTTCTTCACTGTTTTAAAATCACTTATAAAATTTCCTAGCTTCACACATTGTTTCCTATTGCTAAAGATAACTTTGAACTAAATCGAAAGCACTGTCAGAAGCACCATGATTTTTAAGTTAGGGGCCATGAGGAAGTCAATCTAAGGCCTTTGGAAGATCCCTTACGATTGCTACTACATATTTACTTTCACCAAGGGCTTTTTTTCCAATCTTCAATAAATTCAAAAGAGTACTTTGTGTGCCATAGTCTGACCTAAAGGCTGATGAATCAACATTAAAATGATGATTGGATCTTTCAAAAATCTTTGATAAAAGAGGCAAAATACTGACTGGGCGGTAGTTCTCCTTTTCTAAGGTGCTGTCCTTTTTATGAATAGGTGCTGCTTGGGCAATGTTTAAAAGAGAGGTTTTTACTCAGTAACCGATACACCTATGGACGGTTTTGCTAATTTTAAAAGTTTGGCCGAAACCCCATCAAAATCAGTAGCTCTTTTGTTGCTAAGTTTATCTGTTGCCTCTTTTATCTTTACAATGCTGGTACCTGTTCACTATAAAATACGGTGGTTTTCAAAAGTTGTATACCGTATGAACGGACACACGGTGCCAGGTGTGTGCAGCTATAACCACGTTTCACTGGTCACCTGGTGAATATCGTTACGAGAACTTAAACAGAACAGAATGCATAAGCATTCACACAACCATTTTTGTATACAAGACAACACCCATTTCAAAACACTATTATTTTCGCCCATGCATAGCTTTTAACTATTTCACTGAGTAGTTAAAAAGAAGAAAAATGTTAAGATTTATGCTTTGACATAATATACTGCACCTCAGAAATAATGCAACACTTATTGTTCAAACTTCAGACTGTGAAACCTGTTCTGTAAATCAATAGCAACAGTAATGATTGCTTCAATGACATTTAGTTTCATTGGATTAAAATAATAAGTCAAGCGTGAAGAGGGTGCAAAGACATGTACCCTTGAAGTGCAAAGTCTCAAACTATGGAAAACTGGTATGACTTCTATTGGTATCAATACTGTTTGAGCATTTCTGATGACTTCTGACGCTTACAATGGTAGGGGTTGTACTATCCCATGTCACGTGCAACGGTCCATGACGTCATACAGTTTACAAAAGTTAGATTTATTGGAAGTCTTATGAGTCAGTAAGTCAAACCTGTCTTGAGCACACAAGGGAAGAACAAAAACTACTTGCTTAAAGCAATTGCTTGCTTAATACAAACCAGTTAATACTGAAAACACTATGTTTTGACCGGAAGGTTTGGCCCTAAGACAGGTTTATGCGATTTAATTGAGGTGGTCCACTAAGACAGGTTTAGCTGTAACTCAGAATTACATTTGATCGACAGAATGTTCAGACGTTTATAGGTACCTGTCTTCATATGCAATGTAAATTAAGGTGGTGATTTGTGGTAAATGCAAAAATCTGAATAAAACCATAAAAAATAACGTATCTCCCTGAAAGTTAGCAGACTTCTTATTTTCATTGTTCTGTACAGTTCAGAATACACAACAGAGGGACATGCTGCTTAAAATGGTGCTTTTACGGGGAAAGATCAAAGGGTAGTTTTCTGCGCAGAAATCCAAAAGAAATAACATCGTTATTGAAATTTTACGTAATGCTGAAAGTACGTAATTGCATTATGAAGAGCGTCCTAGCAATTATTTGTTCCAACTCCTTTCTCAGATTGAAAGGTAGACCAGACAAAAACAGCAGCTTATTCTCAAATATTCAGCTATGTATATAGTGCATGTACACTAGATGCGTTCATGAAATATAGGGTAGGCAAGCATACCGAAATAACACCTACAATATAAATAATACAGAACTAATACTATGACAGGTGTGTAAATGAAATTGTTCAACCTTGTTAAATAGTCTCAACTGTGTCTTTTGACAAAAAATTTGGACACAGGCTACGGCTTTTTAGCTCACCTGAGCCAGCGGCTCCGGGGGAGCTTATAGGATGGTAAGGCTCCGTCGTCCGTCCGTCCGTCCGTCGTCCGTCGTCCGTCCACACTTTCAAACGACTTCTCCTCTGAAACCGCTAGGCCGATTGTAACCAAATTCCATATAGAGCCTCCTGGGACCTTAGGAACGAAAAGTTGTTCAAACGGTCCTGGTCACATGACCAACATGGCCGCCATGCCCATATATGGTAAAAAGCTGAAAAAATCTTCTCCAGAACCAATAGGCCGATGGCCTTGAAACTTGGTATGTAGCATCTGGTACACGAGTACTACCAAGATTGTTCAAATTATGACCTTGGGGTGACCTTGACCTTTTTACGGTAAGGTCAAATTTGCTTCCTTATGCTTTTATATGGCAAAATGCTGCAACATAAGATATCTTGGAAACTGTTGAAGATTTTGGCCTAAACATTGGTACATACAGTCATCTTAATGAGTACATGAAGATTTATGAGTACAAGAGGTCAAGGTCATTCTTTGACCTTTGACCCAGAACTCTCATATTTTGACAATTTCAAACTTCTCCTCTGAAACCGCAGGGCCGATTGTAACCAAATTTCATATAGAGCCTCCTGGGACCTTAGGAACGAAAAATTGTTCAAACGGTCCTGGTCACATGACCAACATGGCCGCCACGCCCATACATGGTAAAAACCTGAAAAAATCTTCTTCTCCAGAACCAATAGGCCTTGAAACTTGGAATGTAGCTTTGGGTACTCGAGTACTATCAAGATTGTTCTAATTATGACCTTGGGTTGACCTTGATCTTTTTTACGGCAAGGTCAAATATGGGAAAATGCTAGAACCTAAGATTTCATGGAAAGTTTTGAAGATATATGCCTAAAAATTGTTATATACAGTTATCTTAATGAGTACATGAAGATTTGTGAGGACAAAAGGTCAAGGTCATTCTTTGACCTTTGACCAAGAACTCTCATATTTTGACAATTTCAAACAATCACCTCAAAAACAACTGGGCCAATTGTAACCAAATTTCATATAGAGCCTCCAGGGGGTTGAGGGAATGAAAATATGTTCAAACGGTCCATGTCACATGACCAACATGGCCGCCAGGCCCATACATGGTAAAAACCTTTAAAAATCTTCTTCTCCAGAACGAATTGACCGATGGCCATGAAGCTTGGTATGTAGCATTGGGAACTCCAGTACTATCAAGATTGTTCAAAATAATGACCTTGGGTTGACCTTGACTATTTTACGGCAAGGTCAAATGTGGAAAAGTGCTAGAACATAAGATTTCATGGAAAGTTTTGAAGATTTATGCCTAAAAATTGGCATCTTCAGTCATCTTAATGAGTACACGAAGATTCATGAGTACAAGAGGTCAAGGTCATTCTTTGACTTTTGACCCAGGACTCTGTCATTTTGACAATATCAAACCATCTCCTCAAAAGCCCCTAGGCCAATTTTGAAACCAAATTTCATATAGAGCCTCCAGGGGGTTAAGGGAATGAAATTTTTTTCAAAAGTCCAGGTCACATGACCATTATGTGCTCCATGCCCATATATGGTTAAAACCTTTAAAAATCTTTTATCACCAGAACCAATTGACCAATGGCCTTAGAGTAACTTACCCTAGAGTACTGAGGCTGAATGGACCCAGGTGAGCTACAGGACCAATGGTCCTCTTGTTTTTTTATCTGCTCAGCCTGATAATGTGTGAAAGAGTTGGAAAAAATAATTGCTAAGACGCTCTTCGTAATGCAATAAATTGCTTTCAGCACTAAGTATATTTACAATAACGATATAATGTTTTTAGATTTCTGCGTAGAAAATTACCCATTGATCTTTCCTTATAAAAACACTTTTAAACATCAACAAATTCTGCATTTTGGGATTCTAAACTATGAAAAACAACATAAAGAAGGCATCTGCTAAGTTTTGGAAAGATCTGTTGTATTTTCAGCGTTTTATGCAGATTTTTGTACCACCTTAATTGACACGAACTTTATATCGGTAGGTTTAATGCAGCACGAACGGAAAGCCTGTTTGATTACATTTCTCGCCTCGCATGGCTGAATTTGGAGGACTTACCATGCACATTACGTATTTTGTATTTAGGCCTTACAAAATATACATAAACGAAGAGAAAAGATGTAACATATTCCAAAAATATATAGACACGATAAAAGTAGTGTGTTTATTTTTAAGGTTCAGTTTATATGACAATCATTTACCAACAAAATTAAACTTTTGTTACCAAAATATCTAGAGCAATTTACGATTTAAATGGGAATGACTATTAGCTTTACGATTATAGAAGAGTTCTGAAGCTGGAAGTATGATATTTTTCATCGTTATATTTGCATTTCTGTCTTCCGATACGCCATTAAAAACTTTTTTCCTTTAAAATCAGTTTTTATTCCAACTTCAACTTAGCAACGGTTTGCTTCCAGTTAAAATATTTAGATTAAGGTGTCCATATTATGTAGTGTTTCTTGAAGCTTTGGGGTCTGCGAATCACTGTTCATACTCAGACGTGCAAAAATGTCGCTCACACAGGTTTACTTAAAGACCACGTCTACCTTAAATGGACTATTCTTGCTATAAAATGAGATCAAATATGAGGACCCCATGGAAGATTGGATATATGTCCAACTGGGCCTCCTCTATAAATAAAGTCATTATTATTATTGCACATGCTCCAGCTTCTTCAGATTGAGTCAAAATAAACAGCAAGCATGTTGTTTTAAAATGATGTAGCAAATAAGTGATTCACATTTCATACGTTAAGCTATATTGCACACAATTTTCGAGGAATATAACTTAGAAATTAATGAATTATAGCCAGTGAGTTATTACAGTGTGTTGATTTACGAAAACTCCAGCGTTTAGATACCTTAAAAGGGTGCAAGACCATTCGTACCTCTATGTTTCGAATCAATGCCAATTTGCCTGAAACGGTTTATTTCCTTTGAAAGTTGGTTTCAGATAGAATACAATAGTGTTGCAACTAACGCAATTCTGTTAGATTATGATAGTTAACAAGTTTATAAACCAATCGAATTGAGTAAGTTGAGATACAGTCTGATATTCTATCTAAACTCAGTAGTTTCAAATTTGGAAATAAACCATTTCCGGTGAAATTGGGATTGGTTCGAAACAAGGAGGTAAGAACAGTCTAGCTGTAAGTGTATAGTGTTCATCTCCTGGCATTGTTAGGAGAGGTCAGTAGTATTCTCTGCTGTACGTGATTTAAAAAGCTGACACAAGAAAATAGAACTTAAATTTGTGGGCGTTTCTTTTGATGTTCAGTGTTTATATATTCGATTGACACTTCTATCAAATCACATATATGAAACTTACCATATATTTTAACTTATAGTACTAAGTAATCATAAAAATAATTCGTTAAAAAACTACAAGCAATTTTTACCAACTTGCGAGAGTGTTTGGGCCAAATCCCTGCCTACAAGAAGTTAGTCCATCATGTATCTCTTACGTTAGATTAGCACTATACCATGTACTATATTAGTATATCATGACATATTTATATCCATGTGTTATCCTTGTTAGATTAATCTTACAGATACCAACTTCGGTAGCAATGAAAGCAGCTGCAGTGCATACTGCATAGTGGACCGACTTGCAAGTGATTGGGTGCATCCCTACCTACGAGCAGTCGATCCACCTCCCTAGACAAAATCTGATCAGGATCTAAACTGTTTGCCAGTTACTTTCTTTACTTTAAACTGTCTCGATATTCAATTGCAGGAGTCGTTATGACTTATCTTTGCATAACCGTATCCCTTAAATAGGTCTTGGTAAATACTGCAGAGTGCAGACCCAGATCAGTCGCCAGAGAAAACAGCGTCCGGTGAGGGCCTACACCGTTTTCATTTAATACAGGAATGTCTGAATAAAAATCAGATGAGTGAGTGAACTCGGGTTTAACGTCTCAGCAACAACGAGGTCATACGGAGACGGAACCTCGGTTTAAAGTCTCATCCGAAAGACAGGAGAAGCGGGGGATCGATCATGCGACCCCTGGATTGGTAGTCCGGAGTGATATCCACTACACTACAGCCGCTCCTAAAATCAGACGAACCCATACCCTATATTGATAAGAGATCAGTTCAAACCACTATTAGTCTAGCATTAATGAATTACATTAAATGCCAGAGCATAAGGAACTGTTCTGTATTTCTCCCATGTGCCTAGGAATGCTATTCTGTAAGAAAACATATTATCTGACAAAATGGGTGACTTGGTTAATAATCAAGTCACTGGACTGTGGCCAGACCGATTATTATCTGCCGTATCACTGCCCAGATTAATTAATTCGGTATGTAAATTATTGTTTACAAATAAATGAATGTCAGGAATATATCTGTCATACCATCTGTGTGATTTATAACCTGAAATACAAGAAAATGATATAAGAACATAGAACTTGACACGAACCACATTTAAGGTGTATGGATACACTTTCAGGGGAAGCAACTCTGTTCTATTGTTCGTTTCTGCCTCCGTTCTCAATGTAAGCCAACTGTTAAGGAAATAATTTCCTCCTACAACTTGCTCCTAGAATAGGGGACAACCTTAAAGGAAAGAATTTGCTCCTTTTGGAGCAAATTCTTTTCTCTAAGAGTTGTCCCCTTTTAGAAAGGGGTTCGTCGTCGATGTAAACAAACAAGAAGTCACAAAAGCTGTCTATGTTTGTACAAATGTCGGAAAAACATGGCGGTTAATTCATACACGTTGGAAGTAAAATCACATATTTCATGTTCAGGTACACTTCCATATTCCATATTAAAAAATAAAATAAAAATAAATATGAAAAAATGACAAAGGCAGAAAACTCAAAATGTAAGCCAGGCAGAGTTACGGTTCTTGAACACCGCACTTCTCCTCAGTGTCCTATATCATTATATGAAGTTTCAAGATAATCTCATTTATACTTTTGGAATTACGCTCCGGACAAAAGTGTTACGGACGGACTGACGGAGACCATATCTATATCCCCCTTTACCTTCGGCCGTGGGGTGGGGGAGGGGATAAAAAAACTATGTATTTAATGTATTAGGTAAATACAGACAACAAATACAAAAACAACATAGCTATCGTTGCTCTCGTTACCAGTGCTCCAGATAAGAAGGGGTAACAGAGATAATTTTGGGATAATTAGCCATATTTCTCCACAAAAACATATTTTGTGACCCATTATTAGAACCGTCTCGTCGAGACGGTTCTAATGAGGGGTCACAACATATGTTTTCGTTGAGAAATAAGAAAAATTATCTTTGAATTATCCTCAATACCCCCTCTTATCTGGAGCTCTGGTTACCGAGTATTCGATTTCCGCGTCAAGACATTTTTACATTCTTAAAACTGCATCCAGTCTGTTAAAGCTGCTTATAGCATGGCTATCTGTAGTTTAAGAGGCAAAAATGTTTCTCAAAAATTTATCTCTAAACTGATACTAAAAGCATTACTACGGCTAAAACAGGAAACGCGTTCAAACTTTGATACGGAATTTAACAAGTTCCTTATTTGTTCATGTGTCAACTGTCTCTGAAAATTCTAACGCGTTTAGGATCAAGTTTCGTGATTTGAGAAATTCTCAGATGATCTAGTTTTCAATAAAGTTTAGCAATTAGTCATCAAGAACTAATTTTGATGGCAAATTGCCGCAGTTATTTGTCTTTTTAGCAGCAATATGCAATCAAACGCCTGAACAAAATTGAAGAACGTCAAAAAAGAGCGCTGACTGAATTTTTCTCATCCGTTGGGGAACTAAGGCAAATTCCTGGGATATGTTTCGGCAGTTGTTGAAGCCCCCTGTTAGAACGTCCTCCACAACAAAAATGCTTGCCTATCAAACTGAGTCGTCATTGTTTACAGAATATGAGAATGAGCGGCGCAGTTCTGACCCTGAATAATTAGAAAATTGTAAACACAACGCCTGTGAATTATTAATAAACAATACTTGCAGTCGGAAAACGTTAACATGTTCAAACAGCACAGACTCAGTTCAACATGATGACTTGCACAGTCTGATAAGAGTTTTCACTATTTGTATTAACGATGTCAGGATCTGAATGCAGCTGTAAAGCGAAAATCAAAGACTCAGATCAGCCTACGGATGCGCAGGCTGATCTGAGACTTTGCTTTTCGCACAAACTGAAGTGTATCTGTTCTTCTGGCACGGCTCTAATCTAATAGTCTAGTTCACAACGTTAGCTGACCAATTAGATCCTTGACTATTGGTCTTATTTCCCGTGTGTATAACCGTCCTAACCAGGAATCATCTTATTGAAGGCTGTGAAAGTGTGAACACTTGCCACTTGATTATGCTTCTGTTTAATTTTTGACGAAGACACACTGTTGTCACCTTGCTATTACGTCTCAGGTATGTATAGGAAATTATATAGGCTTTTGAAAATGCATCCAGTGTCTGACTCGCGCGCAGCCGTCATCAGAAGGTAAAAATGGAACTGATTTCTATAAAAGCCAGAATTTAACCACATTCGTTATAAAGGCCTAATATACAGGCAAATCATAATTTGAAACTCTCCAAAATGACATGGTTGAGCCCTGTAATAAATTCCGGATTTTTTTGTTTAAACAGACTCAATGTAAGTGGCCGGGTCGCACAGCGCAGTCGGTAGGGCACCTGACATAAGTCAGAGGTCCTGGGTTCGATAACCGGACTGGCCACATACTTCCGTTTCTCCTTCCGCTGATTCAAGAAGGGCAGTTGTCAGTTACGGGCGAGAATATGTGCACTTAGTACTGGTTATCCGCTTAGGAGGTTTAAGCCTGCCCAGGAATAGTGTGGTTAGGTTAACTGACCGTCCCGACATGACCATAGCTGTTTACCGTGGACGTAAAGCAACAAATCCATCAATCAATCAGTGTAAATGATTTGATAGTTGTTTTAAAGAACTGTCAGAATGTTTCAGCTTGGGATTGGAAGGTGGTGGTGGTGGAAGGGAGGTGGGGCCGGGTGGGGGGGGGGGGGGGGAGGACAGGACAAGGAAGGCGCAGCAGGTGGGGGGGGGGGAGGGGTCGGGAGAACGCGGGCTGGTAAGTCATGACCGTTCCCTTAGTCTGGACTAGACTTATCAGAACGGCTGTTTTTCGTTTTTCGAAGCTTTTTTCTGATGTTCTGTAAACTGATGAAGACTGTTTATATCATGTAGCCATATCTGAGGCAGACTGCTCAATAGTAAACATCTGTACCGAGATATAATTGAACCAGCTGACTGATAATCCAATTATAAGACAGCGTTCAGTCTCCTTGGCCATCGGCTGATCGATATCTGATCAAGGATGAACTGATTTGACCTTTACAGAGCTCCAGATAAGAAGGGGTAACAGCGATAATTCAAAGATAATTTTCCTTATTTCTCAACGAAAACATACATTGTGACCCCTCATTAGAACCGTCTCGGCGAGACGGTTCTAATGAGGGGTCACAATGTATGTTTAAATGGAAAAATAAAGAAAATTATCTCTAAATGATCGTTGTTACCCCTTCTTATCTGGAGCACTGCTTTAGAAGTAGAAAGAACGATGGCTGTCTGGATGACTTACGGTTTCATGACCTTTTAAACACTATTTAAGTCATATCGAGCCGATGGAAAGATGTTAATGATGGCTGTGTACAACGGAATCCCGTTTACGGTTGAAGAGAATTTCTGCACCTTCATTGGGAGTTGAACGCTGCCCGCTAGCTTATATTAGCGGATTTTCCAACAAGGAAAACAGAGGCAGAATAAATATATAAAAATGTAAAAGACTAATGGTTAATACACAATTTCTAGATTGTGCTGCGACCAAATCCTATGAATACTAAATCGATTATGTATATTTTTGGTAACGTAAACTACATCATATTGTTTCGTCTGCATTCCATTGTGTGTAGTTTATTATTCATACTCTTGAACATTGAATACCTATTGCTTGTAAATACCATTTCAAATTACATTTCGGGTAACAACTGTAAGCATTTTCTGTATCGTAAACTACACGTAGTAATAACGAAGCTGTTTCTATTCCATTGTAAAATCTATGCTAACATATATACTGAAAGGATTTAAAAACTTCCACCCATTAATTTTGAATATCTCAAAAATGAATGCAGCTACGCCCACCAAAATTTTACAGCATATACATTCTATTATACCTGATCCTATCAATATACGGAATTTGAAATCGTTCAACCGAATCGGTCAGGAACAAGCACGTGCTCCTCGTGTTCTTAGTACCGTTTACATTATGATGAATAGCTTCATGTATACAGTTTTATGATGAAACATTTCTCTTACAATATCAAATTGATTTTTAAAAATTTGAACTCGGTCAGTGGCTTCATTTAGCCTACCGCGCCTAAATATCGCAAACAGGCGCAGAGTTTTGGGCCAGATAAATGCTGACATTTTAAAAAGTGACGTCGCGGTACAATTTTATGCGTTAATGACGGCAAATTACAGTCTCGGACGACGTGCACTGTTTACAGGAAGCTAAAAAGACCGTCAGAAAAGAACTTCACCAAGATTGAAAACCAGAGGACATGACGTTAACTAACGTCGACGCCGTCTCCGTAATAGGCTTTGCGCGACAGCATCATCCGCAATGATACTTGCAAATCAACGTTGATGACGTCACAATATTAAGACAGTAAGAAGTGGTCGAAAGAGTGTTGCATAAGGTAACGCCGGCATCGCCTTATGCAATTCAGTGACGTAACGCTCTTTTCTGACGTCATTTAGGTAAATGATACAAATAAACTGCGTAATCTTTAAATTTGATAAGTTTCAAGCATTTTGTCAATAAACAGTCAACACTGTCATGAGTAAACAGATCAGCAGCCAGCAATAAAAAGTGGAAGTTTTTAAATCCTTTCAGTATATTATAAATCCATTATAAGGATTAAACTGACCAATTTTATGTCTGTTTATCGCAGTTTTATCATTCTTGATTTTATGTAACATGCTCATGGAAAATAACATATATTTTTCTGAACAGCGGCCATTTTGAAAAAAAAAAAAAAAAAAAAAGAAAGAAAAGAAGGTGGCCAACAGTATTTTTGTTAAACATATCTCCTAAGGAGCCAGCTAACCACATCTGGCCCTGAGGTTATAAAACTTTTTTCATGCTCAACTCAGCTGAGCATAAAATTTTCTCTGCTGATAAATATGAAAATGCCAACTAATGTTGGCATTTTGATATTCATAAGCAGAGAAAATTTCATACTCAGCTAAACTGGGCAAGAAAACAACTGTAGTTATAAAAAATTTGGTGTCTATTAGCAGGTAAAATTTCATGCTCAACTCAGCTGAGCATGAAAAAAGTTTTATAACCTCGGGGCCAGGTGTTTGTATCACTAAGGAACTATTTTGGTCATATCCCGCAATATACTACTATAATGTGCGCTGTAACGTTGAAAAAAACAACAACGTGTTTTCTGATCAGTAAAATGCACACGCTTTGCTTTATTTGACTGTCCTAGAATCTGCACGTGTTCGCCTAAGAATACAAGTTTGCAAGGACAGAAACAATTACATTTATTCTCATCTCTTCTGTTGCTATTTATAGAAGTGAAACTACAGAATGATTAAGTTTAGCTTCTTTATAACTTGGCACATCTTAAATAGGAAACATTTCCAGAAATCCTGCAGATAACCAAAATTTTGTGAATTCAATCAAAACTTTTTCTCTATTATTGCCACAGAAAAAATATTTTGTGGAATCCCTTTAGAATCGCCTCGTTGAGGCGATTTTAAAGGAATTTCACAATATATTTCATATAAATATCATTGCTTAAATAAGAAAAAAATATCATATTTTTACCTTCAAATTTTTGGCATTTCTGGAGCGCTGTCTTCTTAGAACTTATAAGAAAGCCATAATCGAGGAGTTCTATCTTATTTAGGCTGATTGTTCTCGCCATTATTTACATGTAATTGGCTGAAATTGATTAAAATTGACTGCATTTCCCACCGGGTCATTTTCTACGACAGTTTGTTCTCTTCATTTGCCGCCGTGGAGATCCCGGCTCAATTTTTCAGTGGCAAATGAAAAGAAGATAGTTGTTGGTACGCCGGGAAGCAAAAGCACGGCGCCTTTAGAATCGCGTTTTATGTTGGGATATTTACCAGTTTCAGATTCCTTGTGGTTCAGCATTTGGCCACAGAACCGCGATGTTTTTTTTCGTCATTAGCAGGCCTAGCAGTGCCAGTGTTGCTCTCCAAAGGTCTGATAAGAATACTTTTCTTTGACTCGTCCCAATTAATGCTCGCGTGTCCGGGAAGATTATTTGTATCAATTTGGATTGTCTTTTATAGAAACTATAGGCTTTCCACGTAGACCGTCTCATTAATTTTGATAGGATAATAGGACGGTGTGGTGGGATAAGTTAGCACTAATTTTAGACAATAACGTTCAAAATATACTGAGCCTCAAAAACAGCACACCAACTTTATCGTGCCTTAATATGTTTTTGATAAGACATCGTTTGTTTTCGTTTATCTATTTTTTAAGGCCTATAGGTACGGCATCTATTTTTGTAAGGCCTAGGTACGACATACGTATTGTACATCAAAAATCCAAATTCAGTCATGTGTCTTTGTATTTCTGTTCTGTCTAGCCTTGTGATCAAGGCCGGTCGCCGTACTCGCTGTTTACTTGTGGGGGTCAATGTTTTGGGGGTTCACGTTTTACATGTACAATCAACTCCCAATGTCTCAAAGTCAAAGATCATCTCAAACGACTGATATCTCAACGCAACTTTTCTAGTCCCAGGAAATTTACTTTGCGATACCAGTAGTTTGAGATATCCGGTGTGGATATGTCAAGAAAAATAAGAAATGTGTTCGACCTATATAGTTTGATATAAGAGGGTATACTTTGAGATCTGAGTGCTTGAGATAATGAAAGTCAACTGTACTGTTCTTCCTGGTGCCAGAGGTGGGCTGCCATCTAGGACTATGGCGCGCACTCTCTGGAGATGGAAAGCATGTAAACTTGAGACCAAGGCAATGCTGGATTTCCATGTGGAAAATAATCAGAACTATGATGATGGTCTACAAGAGTACGTTTATCGGTTTTCTGTTTGATGGATTTGTTTGTCATAAATTGAAATTGACAAATGTTCCAATTGTCACCATGTGACTTGAACCAGAAAGGCGATTGGTGGATAGAAGACATCTCGAACTGATTGATTGATTCATCAAACGTTCTGAGAGTTAAGGACACAGTTACGAGTATGCTGAAATTAATGGTTTATTTTGGTTCGAAGAAGCTAAATTGTAATTGACTGGCAAAATTGAAGGAAAGTATGGTCATATAGTATCATAAAGATCCATGAACACACTCAAAGTTTAATGGATACACTTTCAGGGGAAGCAACTCTGCCATTTACATTTTTGCCTTCTTTTACTCGTAAAACACAATTTGCACGTTGGGATGGATGGATGGAATACGCGATTTTACGTCCTCTTCAACAGAATTGCAGACATATTAGAACGATGGGAGGGTGATAATGAAAGGATGTGTGCATCTTCAGCAGTAATCGAACCCGTGCCCCTCTAGGAACAAAGTCTTTAAGAGAAGGTCCAATTTTGGACGGATCCTACTTCATCAGCAGGCAATTGTAAAGTGCTGATCGCAGTATAAAATGAGCCACGACACGAGAAAACCAACAATGTGGTCGTGCGCCCAGCGCAGACTCAGATCAGCCTGGGCATCCGCCCAGTCTGATTAGAGTCTTCGCTGTCCGCATGGAGGTAGCTTAGACCCTTAGCTACCCTTTGAGCCTTTGGGGAAGAGTCTAGTCAAACTAGGTGGATGCCCAGGCTGGGCGCACAACCACATTGTTGATTTTGTCGTGCCGCGGCTCATTAATAGTTAAAGCTATCTTCCCACTGTGGAATAACCGTAAAGAATATTATACATGGTTTGAAAAAGATCGCGGATCTAAAGTTTTTTTCGCATGTACTACAAAGTACAATTTTCTCGCGACACGGCAGGTGTGTCAACAAAAACTGATTGATTCCTTGAAAGCAACAGATGTGTCAATAGCAGCACAGCTTGCATGGGCACCGTAATGAACCGGAATAGTGAAACACAAGTAGCCGAGAAAAGCACTATAGACCCGGACCAGCCTGCTGGTAGATGGAGTCCAATCAGGATTTGTACGTTTGTCATCCGCGGGCAATTTTCACAAGCCCGTTGACTGTTTATCTTGGTCCAGTTTGAGCCTTAAATGCAGAAATCGGTTGATATGTTCCAGTTTCGGGCGGTAGGTCCGGTTCCTGTTTTCTGATCTTGTAGGAGATTTCTTTTTCATAAATGGATATAAAATGCGAAAAATAAGTGACAGTATCGAGTTTCTTCAGATTTATAACAAACATTTCAGCATATTTTACAGCTCAGAATCAGAATCAGAATTGTTTACTGGCGATACTTCCAAAGATAATCATTCAGGACCTGGGATCAGAAAAGCTAGTCCCTAGCCCTTATTATAGGAGAAGTAAACTTAGTAACTGAATTCTATGCACATTCAGCAGCAGAAATAAGGAAATCTTCCTGGGAACTCCAAGCTCTAATATACTGGGGGAAGAAACTGGACTTGTAGATGTCAGTCTCAGCTAATGGGGTTTGAAATGCCAGGGAATGATGATTCCTGGTACGCCGTATACTTGGGGGAACAAGGTCATTTATGGGTTTACTGGCTGCGCCCTTCAGGCCTTTGTGAAGCATCATGATTCTACTATCTTTCCGTCTCTTTTTCAGAGATTCCCACTTAAGTTTCTCCCACCAAGTTAAGTTTCTCCAGCTGGGATTGGGAACAAGTTCCCAATGAGGTCATTCCTTTAAGAACAAAACTCTTTTGAGCCATTGTAGTAAACCACATAAGTCGGCGTTAGAGGGCATATGTCATTGTTATTATAGAAAAGCCGTCTTTATAAAACCGAGAACCCGATTTTCGGTATTAAGTGTTTTCTTCGCTTTTTAAATTTTTCTTTAATGACATTATTTAGTCATGATAGTCTTCTTGTTCAACATAACGGTTATAATAATAGTAATACTAACACTACTACTACTACTACAACTACTACTACTACTACTACTAATAATAATAATAATAATTTAAATCATCATTATAGTAACATTCAAATAAATAAATAAATAAATAAAAAACACGAGCTTATGATTGACGTCTTAAGCCAATAGAAATTGAACTTGTGTGAGTGCGTGCTTTTTCATGTTCCTTTCGAAATGATTTAGGGAAAACCCACACAATTTATTGGCTCAGGGATAGCTTTCCAGACAAATGTAGTCATGGAATATGACAGTATGAGCGAGGACAGAAGACAGAATCACATATAGCATTGGCACTGATCAGCATGGGCATATTATGACCAGAGCCAGTGCTTTTCTCTGTAGGTTCCATGGGAAAATCATAGTTTGGTCATGCGAACAGGAAATGAAGCAGATCAGACTGCGCATTTGCGCAGTCAGATCTAAGTCTTTCTTGTTCCCATATTCTACCAGGCCCCATTTCTTTTGTTTCCTCATTTAAGCAAACTTGCAATGAATGGTAAGAGAGAGCAGAGCGCCGCGGCGAGTCGACAAAATCAATCGAAATCGTCATTTAAGATAAAGATGAACTATTAATTTAGGCACAATAGTGTCTTTAAGTATCAGAATTGTCAGTCAATCAATTGTTGGCTGGAAATCGCCAATCTTGTCATTGTTCGACAGAGTGACTGGAGAAAGTGCCTTCTGAGCGGCGAATGGGCGCCCTGACCAGACTGCGCATAGGGCAGACTTGTCTACGCTTACAGAAATTGCATCTGCCCCATTTCAGGTCTTTTAACGGGGAAGATAATATGAGCCGCGACACGAGAAAACCAACAAAGTGGTTGTGCGCCCAGCGCAGACTCAGATCAGCCTGCGCATCTGGTCAGTTTGATCAGTCTCTTTGTTGAGTGCTCAAACGGTAGCTAAGGGTCTAAGCTACCTTCATGCGGACAGCGAAGACTCTGATCAGACTGGGCGGATGCCCAGGCTGATCTGAGTCTGCGCTGGGCACACAACCACATTGTTGGTTTTGTCGTGTCGCGGCTCATATGTTCTTGATATTATTGACAGCTCAAGACACAAAACATTTACCAGATACAATGTATCATGATATCTAGTGTTTCATCAGTGCTTATAATGCAACAATAATATGATTGCTTCACTGTCTATCGCGTCATGTGGAACCATGCCCAACCATGATGCGAAATAGCCGCCCAGAACAGACACACATTCTCACGGTGTATAAGCGGACAGTCACCAAATCGGAAGCGACAATTGACTGTACACCCGAAAATCATTAGTGACACATAAACAACTTGTGAGATGAAACGGTCAAAAGCAGGTAAGTCCTTATCAAATTTGTTCTTTTAGATGCGATTTTCGTCATCGGGGAGAGAATTGGATGTTCTTTACCTGTAGCATTGTCAGTTTGACATATCACCACCCAATGTTTGTGTAAAAATCAAGTTTTCCTGCTTAATCACCAGTTTTGCTTTATTTTCTGTCGATCGACACGGACAGTCGGGGTTAAAAAGACTAGAATTATGGCATCATTTCTGTTAAAACCAACATAAAATCATCGCTACACCTTTATTCTGTGAAATCCAATAGCTGAATCCATCGAAACATTACTTAAAACAAATATATTGCCTCCTGAATCGCACACGTTCGTCTCATTTGACTGTCCGACTAGTGACAAAAACAAAAAATGGTGTTGAACGACTAGCGACGATTTTCTTGTAAGTCTTATTGAGCTGAAAATGTGTTAGTAAATATTTTTACTTATGTATTCTTTATCGAAATATATCGACAACGGAGGGTAAGAACTTCTACTGGATTGAGTTTGTTTCAGAAGTCCAGTATGCTGTTTATATCTACCATAAATTTGCACAGATTAGCATGGCAGGCTCAATGATTTATTCGTAAGATTCGAAATAAATTGAAAATACTGAGAGTGTTTCTGAATGTTTCTGTGTAAAGAAAATGTACTTTGAATGTGTTTTCAACAGGCGAAACTAATTACAATGGTCAGACTAGCAGCTTAAAAGATATGAAAACATATTTTACAAACGGCACAATATTGTCACCTTGATCTACATTGATACCCTATACTACCCTTGTGGATATCCATTTTCTCTGAGTTGAAAACAATTTTCAATCATATCAATGATTTTTAATCATGAAAAACGTGTTTTATATCGACTGAACAGGTAACCGTAATGATAACCTATCGGATTTTTAGCTCACCTGAGCCAGCGGCTCCGGGGGAGCTTATAGGATTGTAAGGCTCCGGCGTCCGTCGTCCGTCCGTCGTACGTCGTCCGTCCACACTTTCAAACAACTTCTCCTCTAAAACCGCTTGGCCAATTGCAACCAAATTTCATATATAGCCTCCTGGGACCTTAGGAACGAAAAGTTGTTCAAACGGTCCTGGTCACATGACCAACATGGCCGCCATGCCCATATATGGTAAAAACCTGAAAAAATCTTCTTCTCCAGAACCAATAAGGCGATGGCCTTGAAACTTGGTATGTAGCATCGGGTACACAAGTACTACCAAGATTGTTCAAATTATGACCTTGGGTTGACCTTGACCTTTTTTACGGTAAGGTCAAATTTGCTTCCTTATGCTTTTATATGGCAAAATGCTGCAACATAAGATATCTTGGAAACTGTTGAATATTTTGGCCTAAAAATTGGTACATACAGTCATCTTAATGACTACATGAAGATTTATGAGTTCAAGAGGTCAAGGTCATTGTTTGACCTTTGACCCAGAACTCTCATATTTTGACAATATCAAACAATCTCATCAAAAACAACTAGGCCAATTGTAATTAAATTGCATATAGATCCTCCAGGGGTTGAGGGAATGAAAATTTGTTCATACGGTCCAGGTCACATGACCAACATGGCCACCACGCCCATATATGGTCAAAACCTTTAAAAATCTTCTTCTCCAGAACCAGTAGACCGATGGCCTTGAAACTCGGTATGTAGCATTGGGTACTCAAGTACTATCAAGATTGTTCAAATTATGACCCTGAGTTGACCTTGCCCTTTTTTACGGCAAGGTCAAATATCGGAAAATGCTAGCACATGAGATTTCAGTTTTGAAGATTATGGCCTAAAAATTGGTATATACAATCATCTTAATGAGTACATGAAGATATGTGAGTACAAGAGGTCAAGGTCATTCTTTGACCCAGAAATTTCAAATTTTGACAATTTCAAAGAATCTGCTCTAAAACCACTAAGCCAATTGAAACCAAATTTCATATAGAGCCTCGAGGGGTTGAGGGAATGAAAAAATTTTCTAACGCTCCTGGACACATGACCAACATGGCCGCCATGCCCATATATGGTAAATACCTTTATAAATCTTCTTCTCCAGAACCAATTGACCGATGGCCTTGAGACTTTGTATGTAGCATTGGGTACTTGAGTACTATCAAGATTGTTCAAATTATGACCTTGTGTTGACCTTGACCTTTTACAGCAAGGTCGAATATGGGAAAATGGTAGAACATATGATTTCATGGAAAGTTTTGAAGATTTTGGCCTAAAAAATTGGTATATACAGTTGTCTTAATGAGTTCATGAAGAATTATGAGTACAAGAGGTCAAGGTCATTCTTTTTACCTTTGATCCAGATCGCTCATATTTTGACATTTTCAGCCATTTCCTCAAAAGCCAAAGGGCCAATTGTGAACACATTTCATATGGAGCCTCCAGGGGTTGATTGAATGAAAAATTTGTTCAAACGGTCCAGGTCACATGACCAACTTGGCCGCCATTACCACTTATGGTATAAATCTTTAATATTTTTCTTCTCCAGAACCAATCCACCTATGGCCTTGAAACTTGGTAAAAAGCATGGAATACTAGAGTACCACCAAGACTGTTCAAATGGTGACCTTGGGTTTACCTTGACCTTTTTAGCGGCATGGTCAAATATGGGAAAATGCTAGAACATAAGATTTCATGGAAAGTTTTGAAAATTTTGGCCTAAAAATTATATATATGGTTGTCTTAATGAGTACATGAAGATTTATGAGTACAAGTGATCATGGTCATTCTTTGACTTTTGACCCAAAACTCATATTTTGACAATTTCAGACATGATAAGTAAAAGCCAGCTTGCCAATTATTCAGGTGAGCGATTCAGGGCCTCATGGCCCTCTTGTTTCCAATCGTGACCTTTGACCTTTCTCCTTCAGTCCAACCGGAAACTCGAAACTCCGAGCTCGCTTACTAATGTAATGTGTGGATTTTGACCAATGACCATCGATTTTCTGAGATACAGCACTGAGTTTGTCTTCACAGACACAGAATTTGCTTAGAAAATTGATCGATTAATAATAATTAAGGTCAAAATGTATTTTTACAGGTAAGGGGTGGTTGGGGTTTACATGTAGCTTTCTTTACTTTTTATTGCATTGATGGTTGCTTAAACGGTACCGGAAGACGGAAAATGCGAATTTCTGAAAACCAGTAACGCATCACAAAAGCGGTACGCGGCTAGGTCACAATTTTGATTGAAATGTTGACAGATAAAAATTTAGCCATATGATCATTTCTTTCTCAAGAAATGCTTGATAGCCTTCTCCTCAAATGATGATCCCAGTGAAAGCATCCAAAACAATATTTTTATTACCTTTTTCAAGCATTTGTTGAAAATGATCGTCATGAATGTGAAAATACAATCACTACTAGTCGGACAGTTTTTGTTTCTTGGTATGTCGCTAATGATTAGGTACAGTTGTCACTAGTCGGACAGTCGAATGAGACGAACGTGTGCGATTCAGGAGGCAACATATTTGTTTTAAGTAATGTTTCGATGGATTCAGCTATAGGAACTTTTTTAGATTTTAATTGTACCTCACTGCAGCTGGTGTTGTGCCGTGTGGCGGCCGTAAAACGTCTCCCCGTACATCATCCATAGTGCAGATTATATTTTATTTACATCCTTTGAGATCAGAGGATAGATTCTGAGAAATCTAAAATTTGAGATCGATTTAGACTATTATTCTAGATCATCGTCTTTTATATTATTTGGATCCTTTTGAAATTTATCAGTCTTTGAATCGACTGCCCAATTAAAATTAAGAAATTACAGTATACCTTTTTCTGGTTTCGTCACCAGATATTGTCAGGGTCACTGACGAGGCTTTATAAGCCGAAACTACGTAGTCTGGCCCATTCCTACTTCTGTATGTATCCTCTGCTCTTGAAGGAACTTTTTTAGATTTTAATTGGATTTCACAGGATAAAGGTGTAGCGATGATTTTATGTTGGTTTTAACAGAAATGATGCCATAATTCTAGTCTTTTTAACCCCGATTGTCCGTGTCGATCGACAGAAAATAAAGCAAAACTGGTGATTAAGCAGGAAAACTTGATTTTTACACAGAGACTGGGTGGTGATATGTGAAACTGACAATGCTACAGGTAAAGAACATCCAATTCTCTCCCCGATGACGAAAATCGCATCTAAAAGAACAAATTTGATAAGGACTTACCTGCTTTTGACCGTTTCATCTCACAAGTTGTTTATGTGTCACTAATGATTTTCGGGTGTACAGTCAATTGTCGCTTCCGATTTGGTGACTGTCCGCTTATACACCGTGATTCTGGAAAGGGCTGTGAGAAAAGTTGGAGCTTGTGAAATTCAAAAGGCCATAAAAAGATGATGAGGCAGCACATTCTTGTCAAACTGATCTTGGCATGCAAAGTTTGGACGTATTCATAGGCAGATTTTCTCATGACACAAATCAGATGGTCTGTGGATGCTTCAAAATCGGGATCAATCTGTACACGACCATTACCTAAAAGCTGATTGGAATTATTTACAAGCAAAACAGAAATACTTACTGGTGATTGGTGGTGAAGATCCAAATTAGGCGGCTCAATATTAGCCGCAGTATTGGAATCTACTTTCAAATTCAACCACTGTAATGTGCTTAAGTATTTGGACACCAAAAAATAATTAATTTTCCATTTGTCCCAAATGGAAAATTAATGGCTTTTAGGTGTCCATATATAAGCACCCTAAGATAGTTTCATTGTTGGCGCTTTGAGAGACCGCAATATTCACAGAACGCATTTTTCACACCTGTGTGATGAATAGGGTCGTATTCTTCACATTTTGCCAGTATGACAAATGCGTTCGGATTTTATAGCGATTTTTAATAGAAACGCATTTTTCACACATATGGAAAAGGAATGAATGATTTGTTATCCCTTTCCAACTACAACCATGACTTTGGCTCTCGGGGAGTCTATAGGAAAGGCAGTCCCCACTGTCCGTTGTCTGTCAAAACCGAGCTACTATATATCTTCAAAAGAGTCCGGGTCAATCTCAACCAAATTTCATATATAGCATTCACAAGGCTGGGGAACGATGCCATGTCCTTTAATTCATTTGCTTGAGATTTTGGTTGCTATGGCAAGTGAAATATTCCGTAGACTTATAACTGAGAGATACTTCTGTCTAGCCCAGCTTCCTTTTTTGACTCTGTTATTATTTACTGGTAAATTCCTTTCCGAAAGGGATTATAAATCATGCAATATACTGCTTGGATATTTTTTTAACTTTTCATCTATTTTATCGGGGGTAAACCCCTTTCTTAGGGATATTGAATGCTTTAAACCACAATGATGTTCTGCTTTATTTTTATTTTACTTATACTTTTTCCTGCTGCCCTAAGAAAGATACAACACCGTTGTCACGACGTCATAACATCACGATGGCATATCATTATAGGTAACAAAAAGAAAAAGAAGTGGGGTTGGGGGCAGTGGTGTTTGGATAGAAAATGTCTTTACAATAACCACAGTATCATCCTAAATGTTGGGACATTTAGAGTGACACGGTGGTTATTCCATTGACATTTCCTCTCTTCAACCCGCTCTCCCCTGTTTCGGGGAAAATGCCTATATTTTACCTTTTGCTCTGCCTATCATCCTCATTCTTGTATCTACCTTTCAGAAACGTTTGCAAAAGTAGACTAAAACGCAAAGGTAAAGGTTTTCCGTAGCCTTGCGGCCGTGGGGCAGTTGGTGTTAGAGCCCAACGTATCTAGGGCACAGCATATGAAACACGGAGTCCATCCCTCTCCTTTCGCTGCCTTTCACCTGTCCTAAGTCGAAAAAGATAGCCAGTTTGCTGCAGGGTTGACAGAGTTTTTCAGTCGTTGGCCTGGCTGGCGAGTCGAACCAACGACTTTCTGCGCGGAAGACCAGAGCAGATTTTTATTTTACTGTACCGTTCACACTGGGTAATACCAATTTGGCTACCTGTACTTTCGACCGAGTCTGTACTATACAAAGTGGCTTTCGACCGAGAATACGATCGTAAACATTACCAATAACGGTAACTGGTCCTATTGTTAATGGTTGATACTGCTGTCGATTGTCTCGGTCGACAGCCACTTTTGCATGTATGGTAATTGACTGACTCGGTCGAAAGCAGAGGGAGGCAAAATTTGTATTACCCCCGTGGTTTATCCGTTCACTATAACTTTCATAACAACAGAGTTATAAAAATGTCAAGAAGTGAAAAATGCGTTTTTGTGATATTTTGTTGTATTTTAGGGGTGTTGCATGCGTTCGGAAAATTACGTTTTCATGGAACATATCAAACGCAGATTTCACAGATATGTGAAAAATGCGTTCAAATTCTGTGAAAAATGCGACCGGATTTGTCACACGTGTAAAAAATGCGAACGCATTTTTCACACATGTGAAAAATGCGTTCTGTGAATATTGCGGTCTCACAGCGCTTTATGTGTTAATTCAGTATTCTTAGTCTGTTGTCTGCAATTGTCTCAGAATTTTCTCAGAATTTTCTCTTTACTGATGCCGCCAGTTTAAGTCTCATCTCTGGATTTCATTACCATGGAGAAATTTGTTTGAATAAACGCAATTACTCTAAATGTGTTTACATAGTAGACTGAGAGTGTTCATTATGACAGAACAAGAAAAAGGCATGGCGACTATTGGCAGTCATAAATCAGAAAGAGCGCTCTGTATTGCCAAGCTGTCTTGCTTTAATAAGACAGAGAATACAAGGTGTATGCTTTTTCTCTTCTTTTTTTTTTTTTGTCGCACATGCAAACTAACATGGCGCTCAATATACTAGTACCAAGTTACACACAAGTTTGAATACAACTTGGAACCAGCACTTCGAGCGATAATGAGCTCATATCTCAAGACATGCTTTAGTTACTGTCTTCGCGAAATGTGCAAGCACTTATGCGATGGCTAGTTAAAGTATATCGTTTGGTACATGTACATGTATATAGGTTTTGTCTTCCTGGGGTGTACTCATTCGATTAAACACAGAACTATTTTGATATACTAAACGCTAATTTACAAAATTACCTCACTTTCTGTTAAGGTGACCTGTACTTTCAGGAATGATGGTAGACTGGGCCCAGGTGTCCGCCAGTAAGTTAACATTTATGTTCGAGTATTGCATTTAAGTTTCCAGTAATCCTCAATCTATATATAGATTCATATAGATTAGTTGGCATCATCTGAATGTTGATGCGAATGAATGGGTGGGCGAACTCGGATTGAACGTCGCGCCAACACGTAGGTGATGGTGGAGACGGACCCTCAGTTTACAGCCTCATTTGAAAGACAGGAGAAAACGGGAATCGGACCTGCGATACCTGGATGGGTAGTCTTGTAAATTATCCGCTCCTGTGTGCAAATGAAGCAAAGTGTTTCATATAAAATTGCATCTCATCAATTTGCCTTCGTGTGATCGCGGTCAAACTTAATCTTATAGCGAGCATCGCGAGCGGGCCCTTCATACAATGTCTTACAAAACAACTGATACACAAATGATGAACTGAGTCTTTGGTCGAATATGCCATTTTGAAAGTTTTCACATCAAACGGTGGTAAGCAAAAGAAAGTGTGCGCATCTGCAGTTTCATAGGAGCCCTTTCTGCTCGCGGACATATTTTGTAGTTAGTAGGAAACCTGTAAATGTAAAAAAGATAAATCTCTAATCAGACTGCACAAAAGCGCAGGCTCATTTGGGACTTCTCTTAAAGTGTTTTTGTCCAGCAAATAGTCCAGTGCTCCAGGTAAGAAGGGGTTAGCAGTGATAATAAGGTATAGTTTTCAGTTTTGTACTTTAAATAACATGTTGTGACCCTTCACTAGAACCGTCTCGCCGAGACGGTTCTTACATGTATGAGGGGTCACAACATATGTTTCACTGAGAAATGAGAAATTCATTATCTTAGAATTATCCTCAAAACCCCAACTTATCTGAAGCTCTGCAATGGTCTGATGAAAGTGGAAATTGGTATTTGCCGGCCAATCTAGACTGATTGAGGGTCCTATGTGATTGTTTAAGACGCTATTCTGTGAGAATTAATGGTTTATCTTTGTTTTAAATGACAATTGTCATTGATTTTTCCGGAATCATTTCTGTTTTCATTATTCTTAAGAACTTATTAATATACTCAGTAACCGTAACAGGGTTAATGCCGGTTTCCGTGACGACCAACACTACTCGGACGGAATTGGGTTAGCAAACAGTGAAGATCATGATCAGACTGCTCACAGAGCAGTCTGATCATGATCTGCACTGTTTTCTATTCTTTCAGCAGTATTTCAAGACTTCACTAGCTAGTTAATTGGAATTGCTCAAATTAATTACGGTAATTAGAATTGGTAGGCCAATACTTGAGGTAATAACGGTATTTTCTTTTAGCGGTCTCAGTTGGGAGATAACTTATTTCAAGCCTTAGCAGCTCAAAGAAAGTTTCGCTATATATAAACCAAGTTGATTTCAGGTCTTCCGAAAAAGAGTTCACATTCTCAGGAGGACCCGGTAGCTCAGTAGGTTGAGCGCTGGTCGGCTGATCTAGCGGCCCCGGGTTCGAGACGTACTGGAGTTGGAAATCTTTCCAACCGTTACCGGTTTTCATTGCACACATCCTTTCATTATCATCCTCCTATCGTCCAGATATGACTGAAATACTGTTAAAAAGGATGTAAAATCTCGTCATTCAGCCATTTTATTTTCTGATACAGAACAGCCCAAACTACCATTATTTGCCATTCGGAAGACCATATGCCATGTTACTTTGCGCAGGACACTTCGGAAGTGTACAGTTTCCCACTTTGCGCAGAACACGCTAGGACCTTTTGACACGCAGATCACCCAAGTAATGGTCTATCGGGTCTAGCGGTTAACCGCTAGACCATTAAATGGATGACCCCCGTGTTTTACTCCAGCTACATCCCTATGCCTGATAAAGTATATGCGGCAGATCATTTTTGTTTCAGAGAGAAAAAAAATGCCCTCCTTCATAACGTATGGTCGCGATAAAGTCAAAATATTAGAACCGGGTGAATAACAGTTGATAATGGACCATTTAACCGGGTGAATAACAGTTGATAATGGACCATTTAAAACATTTCTGTCAAGGTTTATTAAATTAGTTTCAGTACTTTTAGAAATATTCCTTACAAACTTTCGGTTGCCATGGCAAACAAATTTTGAGCGATTTTGATAAAAGATGATGCATTCAATGAAAGTATCATTTTGGTAAAGGAATACCCATTTATTACAACAGTAATATTCAAATGGATTCTGTATCGTAAGGCCTTAAGCGAATCATTCCAAAAGTTTTCAAGCTCAAGATATATTTGTCATGGCAACCAGTATACAAATAATACCCCGAAAAAAGAGATTTTTTTTTGGAAAAGGGAGATGACTCAATGTATGCTTTCCATTATGGCATCAGAAGTAGTGTAATTGCCATAAGTTTTTTTTTTCTGGTCGCTTCAGTTTTACTTAAATCTGAAAGTATTCCATAAAAATCCTCCACTGATTAATCAGTGTTTCTGTTTTGCATCAAGCTTTTAATCCTCAATTTGCCTCCAAGAGAACGATATTTTAATCATTTTATTTGTAGCAATTTTATCTTTGATTAATCGGTTCACGCAACAATGTGTAATTTTCAGATGTTGATTTTATTCATGTTCCCCAAGAGCTTCATATGGAACTTTGCATAATGTACTATTCCATGTATTTGGACACTCTCAGCACTACCACTATTATATTTCCACGTATTTGAAATTCGGGAAGTCAAAATCGGCAAAGAGTGTAGACCCACCTGATTTGACTGCTTCTATAGGATCCATTCGATCTGGGTCTACAACGTTTGCCACGCTTATTTGTCCCATTACGTAGAGATTATGCGATATTAAGAATTAAATATTAAATATCACTAGGCTGAAGTTTTATATGCTTGATTTCAGTGCAGATATTGAAAAGGATTAATAAAGACTCTTGATTTCGTTATGGTTTGAAAGTTGCTGTGTTCATGCTTAACATGACTCTACAGCCCATCCAGTCCATCTCCTCCTTTGCTCCACACCCATCAGGGTAAAGTCTCAAAGTTTCTACTCTCTCATAGAATAAATGAGCCGCGGCGCGAGAAAACCAACAAAGTGGTTGTGCGCCCAGCCAAGACTCGGATCAGCCTGTGCATACACCAAGTCTAATCAGAGTCTTCCCTAAGCACTTAAAGGGTAGCTAAGGGTCTAAGCTAGCAACCTTCATGCGGACAGCGAAGAGTCCGATCAGACTGGGCGGATGCCCAGGCTGATCTGAGTCTGCGCTGGGCGCACAACCACTTTGTTGGTTTTCCCGTGTCGCGGCTCAAACAACACACAACGGGGTGCTGTATCCAGCCTATTTGACAAGCTGTTCGGAGCTTGGTCGAAAGAAGGCAAGTCCATGCTGACGCAGTGTAATTCGTGCGCTGCCTGACAAATATTTTCTTTCTTTTTCTTTCCGGTTCCTATGTCAGTGTATTGCTCGATAACGTCATAACATTTCCGAGTGGTATCTTGATTTACTGTAATGGTTCGAACTTCAACTAGTGTCAGCGTGACTTTTTATGCCCCCGCATCATATGATGCCGGGGGCATATAGTGTTTCGGTTGTGCGTACGTGTGTACGTTATTACGCGTACGTATGTCCGTCCGTCCGTACATTTGTACGTACGTCCGTACGTACGTGATCCTGCTAGACTAGATTGTTTCAGTTCCTGGTCTTTGCATACTTTTTACTTTTATGTTAACATTTTGTAAGCGGTAGATTTCAAGGTTCACTGGAAATTTTGTATGAGGATATATAACAATAAGTACAACAGGAATACACAAGAATCAGGTATGATGATCCATATGTCACGGTCCACTGACTTCGGACTAAGGCTATTTTGCAAGGTTAAGATTTTAGTATTAGGTAGATTTCAGGGTCCCTATTATTGTAGCAACTTGAAATTTTGTTTGAGGATTAATATCTACGTATAAGTACAACTGGAATACACAAGAATTAGGGCAGAATGACCCATATGTCATGGTCCACTGACTTCGGACTTAGGCTAATTTTGCAAGGTTAAGATTTTTATAAGAGGTACAGTTCAGGGTTCCTATTATTGTAGCAGTTTAAAAATTTTGTAGGAGCATTAATATCTATAAGTACAACAGGAATTTACAAGAATCAGGTCATGATGATCCATATGTCACGGTCCACTGACTTCGGACTTGGGCCAAAGTTGCAAGGTTAAAGATTTTTGTAAGAGGTAGATTTTAGAGTTTCTATTAATGTAGCAACTTGAAATTTTGTTTGAGGATTTATATCTATAAGTACAACAGGAATTCACAAGAATCAGATGATTCATATGTCACGCTCCACTGACTTGGTTTCTAGCCAGGTACCGTAATACCCAGTATTTTCTATTTTGGCCATACAGTGACTCTGAAACTGTATAAAGGGCTGAAATTTGTGTCATTTCAAATATATGCTTTACCTGTGGCCTTTGATATTATACAAGTCTGCCTTTATGCCTAGTTATCCTACAAGTGCCTCTTAATCAAGGCGCCATCTTACTCAAGGCACTAGGCAGGGGCATCTGTGCGCTATGGACACATTTCTAGTTTCTAGTTAATTAGTGCACTGCAAAATTATGTGAATGGAAACATACCTTTGTTTTCTGTTATTATGTATTATTTTTAAGTTTTGCTTTTCAGTGCAAGACTAACGACTACAGAAACAATCATGTTCCTTTTATTACTAAAATTCTCAGAGACCTGAAATTGAAGTTAGTTACCCATTCTTCGAGTCCGCATTCACTAGCCTTCTCCAAGAATCGGGGGTGGTTGGGTGGTGCGATGGGGCTGGGTAAAACTTCCAGTGCCGGGGCGTCCTACTGATTTGGATAATAGTAGGGCAAGGGCCTACTGTGCTTGCAGTAGGTGCGGGTGGGGCTGTTTGGACATTTTTTCTCTCGTCTATTATTTCTCTCTTCTTTCTCCCTCTCTTTGGGAGACGGTCCTATATAGACTGAAATACTGTCTCAAAGGGCCGTTAAAACTAAAACAACCAACCAACCAAATTCTCCAAGAATCACTGGTGTATGCATAAAATATGAATACTTAAGGACAAAAGTTCTGCACGGATGTTAAATTAACATCCGAGCAGAACTTTTGTCCTTAGGTATATTATCTCAATGTTCCACTCATGCACAAGATTCCATCACTAGAGGAGGTCAAAACTGTTATTATAAACAGTAAATCATCTCTCGAATTTATTATTTATAGGACTTCCTGAGCCGGCAGCTGTGTGAAACCATCTGCCGAATTAAATTTCCAATTGCGTGTCTGTAAGGAAAAGCTCATTACTCAGTCATACGCTAAAAGTTTAGCAATAAACCGCAACTATAAATATTTGGTATCCTTATTTTTTCATTTATCCTACAATTTGAATATAAAATTAAAACAAGCAGGGCTATGCGTCATAAACATACCAGCAGAATGGAAAACGGCTCGCAGACATTACAACAAGACTGTATAATATACGATGGGATAAACCGCGGGTTCCCATCCAGGGGCTTTATGGTCGTGCGCATTATTACTGTCACGCCCCTGGTTGTTAAACTGTTGACGCGCTTGGTAAGACTTTTCACTGGTGAGAAATGTCTGGGTTCGAATCCGGCTGGAGGCTACTGCTTTTTAACTTAAAGACAAAACACAGCAGTTTATGCAGCAGTCATGTGCATCTCCGGCTACCCAAATCGGCTTTTACTTTTCTCCCTGTAGGGGGAAAACTTTGAAAAACCTCAAAATTATATCGCCGACACCATGAACTGGTTTCGAAATTCAAGGTCGGATTAAAAACTATTTTGCAGCAGGGCCTAACGGAACCAGAATTTTATGGCGACTTAGTCCATAAATAAAAAAAATCTTGTAAGTAGGGCTGATTTTCTGCTAAGTTCTGAAAAAATATCATATGTTACAAACGTATTGGATATAAACTTAATGTAATGCTGCAGTCTGCATGTTTAGTGGTTAACTTGATCATGGCTAATAACTTTGCTTCCCTCTTTTATTGCACGCCAGTTGTCGGGCATCATACTAAGTGAGGGACCCGACACATGTAAAGCTATTTCTGTTGGCTGGGGCCGGAGCTTGTCTTGTCTGCTGCTTGGTCATTCGGGGTTCAACTAGGAGAAGAACCAAATAAGCAAGTTATTTCGTTCCAATCCTAGTCAGTATATTTTGTATGTCGTAATACATATATGAGCCGCGACACAAGAAAACCAACAAAGTGGCAGTGCGCCCAGCGCAGACTTAGATCAGCCTGGGCAGCTACCCAGTGCGATCAGACTCTTCACTAAGCGCTTAAAGGGTACATGTAGCTAAAAGTCTAAGCTACCTCTATGCGGACAACGAAGACTCTGATCAGACTGGGCGGATGCCCAGGCTGATCTGAGTCTGCGCTGGGCGCACAACCACTTTGTTGGTTTTCTCGTGTCGCGGCTCATATGTTATGAAAAAGAGAAATAAAATATGTTTAAACTAACTGGTGGTTTACTTTTTCTCCGGTACATGTGTATTTCAGTAATGTTGTTTGACACCCCAGGGACCTCCAGGTGTCTCAATGCGTTGCTTCTGTCGAGTCTTTTAACTCTGATTCATCAAAAATCTTACCCGTGATTTGGTTGTTTTCGGTGATGATTCATTGACGGGTTAGGAAAATCTTCATGCATACCAAACAATTAGCTAAATGTTTCTAACTACCGCATAAGAAGAGGGCGAGGGTTTGGATCCAGTAAACCTAGTTTAAGCCCCCAACCGTTGTTTTGTCCGCATGGCTGAGGTTCACTTGTATAGCTATTCAGTTTGCTTTCCGGTTTGTTTTGTAATTTGAAACAGAAAATAGGTAAAAATAGATTTTGCTGCTGTTCCTATTAGAGTGGCTGAATGACCACTTGTTTGGGAAACAGCTGTTCATTCGGTTTACCGTGCGTGTCTTTCGTAAACTTTAGTCAGTTTGTGTGTGCGTTGCTTTCCCTTTTGGTTTTGAGGGCCGGATGTGGGATCTTATTGTATTGATTCCTGATTATATCCTATCTTATTACTTTCCAACCGTAAACGGGGTCCAACTGCACACAGCATTTTTAGCTCACCTGAACGAAGTTCAGGAAGAGCTATTGCACTACCCCCGGCGTCGGCGTCGGCATTGGCGTTGGCGTTGGAGTTGGCGGCGGCGTTAGCAAAATGTTAAAAAGTTTTACGTTAAAGTTTTTTTATGTGATGGACAAGGCGCTGTCAGGCGAGCTATCCTGTCCCTGTGACAGGTCTTGTTATTTTCGCCCTTCCATCGTCTTGATATGACTGAAATAATGATGAAAAGAACGTCAGTCGCTTTTTATAGAGAATGTTTTACAGTGATGCTCTTATAAGGGCATCGCTGTACAAAACATTTCCTCAGAGCTGAGCATCGCTGTACAAAACATTTCCTCAGAGCTGAGCATCGGTATACAAAACATTTCCCCAAAGATATAGCTTCCAAATGATTACCCACAAACCATCAGTCGATTATCGGTTAATAAGCAGTCTTTTTCTGACGCTATGTTATGTTATGAGGCTGAAAGGTGTAAGAGTATTGACAAACCATCCGTCTCTCTCGCTTGTTTATGACAGAGTCAGTCCGTCAATGACAAGCATTTGGCCACCACGATTAACCTTTGTCCTTAGATGATCTGTATCCTCTGACGGCTTGGATCGTCTTTGGAATAATTGTTTTCCAAAAATTCCGTTGTGAAGGAAACCAGATATTCGCTGTTTTTTTTTTTATTTCTCTTCATTATGACTAAACATGAAATATCGCTACTTTGGAACATCATGAGAGACAGTGTTTTCGCTCGGAGAGCTGAAATTTAGTTTGTTCCAAGCATGTACCTCACCAGCTGTTATATGGGCCATTCTCGATGTATATTTGTTTTATGGAAGCGCCACCCTTTGGACATAATAATTATAAATACTAGAAGCAAACTGCATTGCATCAGTTATTAGCCCGCCTTTGCGAATGCAAAGGAGGGCTTATGCTATACTCCGGCGTCGTAGTCAGAGTCTCCGTTGGCGTTTGCGTTAGCGTTCCGTTAGCGTCCTCGTCGGCATCTGTGATAAAGTGAACCTACGTTGACAGTTTTGTCTGACTTACATTCAACTCTGTGTCAACTCTGTTTCTCACAAACTATAGGGGCTACAATCATTGTAATTGGTACATATTATACGTCACTATGACAGCAGCAGCTGTATCACAGTTATATGTCCTTGACCTGTCTGTTCTGTTGACTGACTTCGATTTGCAGAACCATTTTTAAGATAATATGTATTGACATGCAGAACTTTCTTTGTTTCTTTTCTTTTGATATTTGGTCAGATAGTATATCCATATCTGTGAAGCAGCTGCAAATTGTCAACGCAAATTCCTGTTTCCTTGACCTTCACTCATGGTCCAGTGATTTCGCTTTATTTTTCCAATACTGTTTGATTGATTTACATCATACTTGGGACAATAGGTCACTTTGGCACTGAGACCGACCTTGTACTACTAGAAGACGATTCATGTGCCATTGACCTTAAGTCATGGCCATTGACTTTGCTTGATATTTCCGATACTGTTTCATGGATTTGCATCATACTTGGGATAGTGGGTCACTCTGACCCAGCAACTGACTTCATACTACTTGTATGCCACTGTGACATTTTTATGGTTCAGCTTCCTGTGACAGCAGTACTAGTGAGCTACAGTGGTGGCACTTATTGAAACTGCTTCTTTTAAAGTCAAGCACCCATTTGGCGCGCTATATATTATCTTCTGACAATTCTTGTTGTGGCTAGTGTAGCTGTACATTCGAGAAGCAAACCATATGGCAACAGATGATCTCCTCCATTTTCGAAACCATTCATATTGCACAGTTCAGTTATACATTCTGGAAACTAAACATTATTGGAACAGTACATTTCTACATTCTAAAACCATACCATATTGCGGAAACTGAGTTGGTTTGGCTACGTCTCAAGATCTTCTAGTTTAGCAAAGACACTTCTGCAGGGCACAGTGAAAGGAAAAAGAAAAAGAGGTAGACAGAAGAAAAGGTGGGAAGACAATATTAAGAAGTGGACAGGGATGGAATTTGCTAGCTCAACTAGGGAGGTGAAGGCAGGACTAGGTGGAAGGGATTGTTGTAGAGTCATCTGTGGTGCCCCAGCGTCGGACCTCACACGGTTATGGGATAGACTAGACTAAACTACACCATATTGCAGCAGATGTACTCATACATTGTTGAAAATTAACAATATTGGACTGCACCTTTATACATCCTTGAAACAAAGCATGTTGGACAGTACATTTATACATTCTGGAAACAAAGCATATAGGACAGTACATTTATATATTCTAGAAACAAACCATATTGGACAGTACATTTATACATTCTGGAAACAAAGCATATAGGACAGTACATTTATATATTCTAGAAACAAACCATATTGGACAGTACGTTTATACATTATGGAAACAAAGCATATAGGACAGTACATTTATATATTCTAGAAACAAACCATATTGGACAGTACATTTATATATTCTGGTAACAAACCATATTGGACAGTATATTTATATATTCTGGAAACAAACCATACTGGAGAGTACATTTGTATATTCTGGGAAAAAACATATAGGACAGTACATTTATATATTCTAGAAACAAACCATATAGGATAGTACATTTATATATTCTAGAAACAAAAAATACAGGACAGAACATATATAAATTCTAGAAACAAAGCATATTGGACAGTACATTTAAATATTCTAGAAACAAACAATATTGGACAGTACATTTGTATATACTGGGAACAAACCATATAGGTTAGTACATTTATAGAAACAAAACATATTGGACAGTACATTTATATATTCTAGAACCAAACCATATTGGAGAGTACATTTGTATATTCTGGGGACAAAGCATATAGGATAGTACATTTATATATTCTAGAAACTAACCATATAGGACAGTATTTTTATAAATTCTGGAAACAAACCATATTACTTTTATATATTCTGGAAATAAACCATATTGGACAGTATATTTATATATTCTGGAAACAAACCATATTGGACAGTACATTTATACATTCTGGAAACAAACCATATTGGACAGTATATTTATACATTCTGGAAACACACCATATTGGACAGTACATTTATATATTCGAATAACAAACGATATTGGACAGTACATTTATATATTCTAGAAACAATTCATATTGGACAGTACATTTATATATTCTGGAAACTAACCAAATCGGACCGTACACTTATATATTCTAGAAACAAACCGTATTGGATAGTACGTTTATACACTCTGGAAACAAAGCATATAGGACAGTACATTTATAATTTCTGGAAACAAACCATATTGGATAGTACATTTATAATTTCTGGAAACAAACCATATTGGACAGTACACTTATAATTTCTGGAAACAAACCATATTGGACAGTACATTTATACACTCTGGAAACATACCATATTGGACAGTACGTTTATACATTCTGGAAACAAACCATATTGGACAGTATATTTATATATTCTGGTAACAAATCATATAGGACAGTTCATTTATAAATTCTGGAAAAAAAAACATATTGGACACTACATTTATGTATTCTAGCAAAAAACCGTATTGGACAGTACATTTATATATTCTGGTAACAAACCATATTGGACAGTACATTTATATATTCTAGAAACAAACCGTCTTGGACAGTACATTTATACATTCTCGAAACTAACCAAATTGGACAGTACATTTATATATTCAAGAAACAAACCATATTGAACAGTTCATTTATACATTCTGGAAACAAAGCATATAAGATAGTACATTTATATATTCTAGCAACAAACCGTATTGGACAGTACATTTATATATTCTGGTTACAAACCATATTGGACAGTACATTTATATATTCTAGAAACAAACCATATTGGACAGTACATTTATACATTCTGGAAACAAAGCATATTGGACAGTTCATTTATACATTCTGGAAACTAACCAAATTGGACCGTACATTTATATATTCTAGAAACAAACCATATTGGACAGTTCATTTATACATTCTGGAAACAAAGCATATAGGATTGTCCATTTATATATTCTAGCAACAAACCGTATTGGACAGTACATTTATATATATTCTGGTTACAAACCATATTGGACAGTACATTTATATATTCTAGAAACAAACCATATTGGACAGTACATTTATATATTCTGGAAACTAACCAAATTGGACAGTACATTTATATATTCTAGAAACAAACCTTATTGGACAGTACTTTTATACTTTCTGGAAACAAAGCATATAGGATAGTACATTTATATATTCTAGAAACAACCCATATTGGACAGCCTATTTATAAATTCTGGAAACAAACCATATTGGACAGTACATTTATACATTCTGGAAACATATGATATTGGACAGTATATTTATATATTCTAGAAACAAACCATATTGGACAGTACCTTTATACATTCTGGAAACAAACCATATTGGACAGTATATTTATATATTCTGGAAACAAACCATATTGGACACTACATTTATGTATTCTAGCAAAAAACCGTATTGGACAGTACATTTATATATTCTGGTAACAAACAATATTGGACAGTACATGTATATATTCTGGTAACAAACAATATTGGACAGTACCTTTATACATTCTGGAAACAAACCATATTGGACAGTACATTTATATTTTCTGGAAACACACCATACTGAACAGTACATTTAAATATTCTGGAAACACACCATATTGGACAGTACATTTATATATTCTAGAAACACACCATATTGAACAGTACATTTAAATATTCTGGAAACACCCCATATTGGACTGTACATTTATATATTCTAGAAACACACCATACTGAACAGTACATTTAAATATTCTGGAAACAAACCATATAGGTTAGTATATTTATATATTCTAGAAACACACCATATTGAACAGTACATTTAAATTTTCATGAAACAAACCATATTGGACACTTCATTTATATATTCTGGAAACACACCATGTCGAACAGTACATTTATATATTCTGGTAACAAATTATATGGGATAGTACATTTATATATTTTGGAAACAAACCATATTGGACAGTACATTTATACACTCTGGTACCAAACCATATTGGACAGTACATTTATATATTTTGGAAACAAACCATATTGGACAGTACATTTATACATTCTGGAAACAACCCATCTTGGACAGTACATTTATATATTTTGGAAACAAACTATATTGGACAGTACAATTATATATTCTGGAAACAACCCATATTGGACAGCACATTTATATTTTCTTGACACAAACCATACTGAACAGTACAAGTATACATTCTTGAAACAAAGCATATAGGACACAACATTTATATATTCAAGAAACAAACCATCTCGGACAGTAAATTTATACATTCTGGAAACAAACGACATTGAACAGTACGTTAATACATCCTGGAAATAAACCATATTGGACGGTTCATTAATCGTTCAGGAACCAAACTATATTGGACAGGCTGTCTATACATTCTTGGACCAAACTTTATCGGTCAGTTCATCTATACATTCAAATATTTTCCTATATTAATATAGTCAAACCTGTTTATGTGGTCACCTCCACTGAGGTGCCACCTGCCTTTAGTAGCCACTTTTCAGGATCCCTAGAACCAGAATACAGTGCAAATGAACCGGTATTAAGGGGCCACCTGTCTTAAGCGGACATATTTGTGTCCCTTGGGTTACCCCTTAGAACAGGCTTGCCTCTACTTATCAAGAGTGAATTTAATTGCAAACTGCAACTGCTGGCATAATACATTTGGAAGATATAAATTTTCGGGACACCTTACGATTTTTTTTCTCGATTTCAATAGAACGTAATCAACGTAAAAATACAGTTGCGGACAAAACCGCTAGATTTGCTAATTTGTATTTTACATCGGCTCTCTGAAATAAATTCCAAAAGCATTCCTAGGAAAGAACTATTCTGAATAGGTATTTCTTCTCCGCCTGATTTATATTTATTTTATATTCAAGTTTGATATGATTTTAATGCTCAGAAAATACCACCCAGTATGCGAAATAAAGAAATCTGGCGTTGCGGACAAAATTGCTAGATTTGGGAAATTTGGTATTTCTTTAAATCGGATTACACACGTCGAAGTCTGATTTCAAAATTCAAAAATGCAGAATAGGTAATGTATGCCAGTAAATTTTCTACTCACTTCTGCTTCGTATTGTTCTCTAATGGTCCCTTGATTTTTCGTAGGATGCCACTTTTTAGTGCAAAAATCTGAAGTTTACCCTTTTCTCGAATCGTTAAATCTTAAGTTTTCTTCTAGACGGAAAGGCTTACCTTGTTGGCATTCCAGTGTGAGTTTACGTTACGCCACTCGCACCGATAGTGAAAATTTTGGCTGTTTCTGAGCTCTGGTTTCCAATTTAAGCTAAAATAACTATGTTGCACTGCGAGTGCGTTGCAACGTCTTGCCGCGTAAAACCTGACGTTGTTTGGCATTCAAAACAGCGTATTTATTTTTATGTCTCATAAATGAAAAGTTTTCTTTTATCATCCAAATGTTCAAGAAATAAACTTTGAAATAGTATAAAATTTATTACGTTTGCTCGTCCGTTAGAAATACTGTATGAGGGGAAAATTACAATGATGGCTTGAAAATGAAATTGTCACCAACATCTGACGTTACGTCTTGTCATGATCTACTGCAGTAAAGATATGCTTCAGAATTTGAAATATTTTACGTTTATGAAGTTTTTGAACTTAGAACATGACCCAGTCGATTTTCCTGTGGCGTTGTTTGCATAAAGTTGAGATTACGAAATGCTGTAAACTCTTTAAGATGGACAGACTCACTTGGAGTTTTTTTTCGCTGTGTTTATTGGCACCTGAGATATCGTAGGCACAATTCAGCGATAACAGACATCCCTTCTTTGATTATTGCCGGGGTTGCATCTACTAATTTGCCAGTAGGGTAAGGGTATCCTTCTCTTAAAGCAGATTGTGAATGTTATATAATTGATACAAGAATCAGTTTTTTTTACAGCTATGTGATAAAAACAGGGTTTCTGAATGGTTTTTATTTTAAGTGAATAGCACTTTTCGGTTTCGAGATATAAGCCATGCAGTGACAGAACTTTTTGGATGACCCTCGTACCTTTATACATTCTGGAAACATACCATATGGGACAGTACATTTATACATTCTGGAAACAAACTATATTGGACAGTACATTTATACATTCTGGAAACAAACTATATTGGACAGTACATTTATACATTCTGGAAACAAACCATATTGGACAGTATATTTATACATTATTTTGTCCATGACATCAAAGCCTTATGTCGTTGTTTTAGAGAATATTTGGTCTTCGAGAATATTTGAAACATATTTGAACAGAAAATGAAGGCCCTGGTCGGGGGACTGCACAGACTATTTCGGTTCTGTTACTGTTGGAAGTGTGTAAGTGTTTATTTTTTTGAGGGACTCTACCAAAAGTTCGATTAATCTATTCACGCAATTGTTTGTAACTTTCTTGATAATGGTTTTATTCATATGTCTCTTGAGATGGGGAAAGCTGCGAAGCAAACTGATATTAACGCTGATGGCATAAAATTCCGAAGTTTTTGGGCAAAATTTCAAGGGAAAACAGTGTAGACTCAGATCAGACTGCTCCTATGAGCAGTCTGATCAGCGTCTACACTGTTTGTCATTGTCGCAATAGTTTTATGAATCTGAAGTTCAGCGTCTACACTGTTTGTCATTGTCGCAATAGTTTTATGAATCGGAAGTTCGAAACTTAGAATTAAAATTGTGAGCTGTGATTCAGGGGTCAAGGAACAAATAGGCAGAGCTTATATCCACAATTTAACAGAAGAGAGTAGAATTTTATGTAGCCTCAACCTCTTGGTGAAAGTTTACTCTGGCTGGTATCTGTCCAACTTCATGATCAGCCATCTCTTTAGCTGTATGCATGTACCACAATGTTTTTCCTGCCATTTTTACATTGTGTGCTTCCCCGGACGAAGAAGTCCTTCCAAAAAGGAATAAACTCTTAGGGGGAAAATCCTCCTACGGGAGCAAATTGTTTCCTTTAAGAAATGATCAAGATAAATATTAGAGACAAAACTGGCCGCGTGAATGACAGAGATGCTCCTTCTGAAAGCATGCGAATTAATTTTAGAACATTCAGAGTATCTACATTTCAACGCCATCTTTTATCGTAGCAAAGTTTGGAATAAGCAGTAACTAAAGCCGTGTTCATGTGCGCTTTTTGCACCCGGGTGCAAAACTACACCCAGGTGCAAATTTGCGCCCGGGGCAAATTTGCACCCCCTTGTGTAGCGTTCATATGCCAATAAATTGTGTCCATACGTTCCTGGATTTGGCATTTAAACTTAACATACGTTTTCAAGTTTTGAGGAGAAATTCGCTGTGTTAAGATATTTAGAATAGAGCAGAGAAAACCACGTAATCAAGAGTTGTGTACGACTATAGTGCTTGGGTCCGATGGGACTTACACTGATGATCAGTGGCGGAACGAATTCAGCATGTCAAAGGCCTCTTTTGTCAATCTGTGTGACAGACTGCGCGGGCAGCTCCAACGGGATGCGCGGGTATACATTCTGTCAGTTGAGCTGCAAGTGGCAGTAACTCTATATCATTTAGCTGGGACTTGAGAGTATAGGACGATGGGGAACCTTTTCGGGATTGCCAAGTCCACTGTGTGTGATTGTGTGAAATGGGTTTGCTCGGCAATAGTGGACGAGCTATTCACACACTGTAAAAAATTCCGCATATTTTACGGTAGAATAACTGGCAGCTGCCAGTCCTTTTCTCGTTATTTTTACGGGCGTTTGCCTGTAAGACATTGTTTGAAATCAAGAAATGGAAGTGTTACGTTAACTGGCCGCACTCGAATATAATTATGTCTCCCCCCTTCAGGGTCGGGAGACATATTGTTTTTCCCCGGGCGTCTGTCCGTCTGTCTGTCACAAATCGTGTCCGTTCTATAACTTGAAAACCGCTCAAGCTATATTCGCGAAACTTCATATAAATATCAATCAACATGAGACGACGCGCAGAGTGCAAGAATGGTAACTCCGGCATTTATAGTTTTTGAGTTATTTCCCTTGGAACTTAGTCCATCACAAAATTGTGTTTCAATCGTGTCCGTTCTATTACTTGAAAACCGCTCAAGCTATATTCGCGAAACTTCATATAAATATCAATCAACATGAGGGGGCGTGCATAGTGCAAGAATGGTAACTCTGGCATTTATACTTTTTGAGTTATTTTCCTTGGAACTTAGTCCATCACAAAATTGTGTTTCAATTGTGTCCGCTCTGTAACTTGAAAACTGCTCAAGCTTTATTCACGAAACTTCATACAAATATCAATCAACATGAGGCGATGTGCAGAGTACACAAATGGTAACTCTGGCATTTATACTTTTTGAGTTATTTCCCTTGGAACTTTGTCCACCACAAAATTGCGTCTCAACTGAGTCCGTCTATAACTTTAAAACCATTCAAGCTATATTCATGAAAGTTCATACAAATATCAGTCAACATCAGACGACGTGCAGAATGCACTCTGTCGTTTATACTTTTTGAGTTATTTCCCTTGGAACTTTGTCCATCACAAAAGTGCGTCTCAGTCGAGTCCGTCTATAACTTTAAAACCATTCAAGCTATATTCATGAAAGTTCATACAAATATTAATCAACATCAGACGACGTGCAGAATGCAAGAACCATAACTTTAGCATTTATACTATTTGAGTTATTTCCCTAAGAACTTTGTCAGTCACAAAATTGTGTCTCAGTTGTGTCTGCTCTATAACTTGAAAACCATTCAAGCTATATTCACGAAACTTCATACAAATATCAATCAATATTAGAAGAATTGCATAGTGCAAGAACCATAACTCTTGCATTTATACTTCTTGAGTTATTTTCCTTGGACCTTTGTCAGTCACAAAATCGTGTCTCAATCGCTTTATTACTTGAAAACCGGACATTCACGAAACTTCATACAAATGTCAGTCAACACTAGACAACCTGCAGAGCACAGCATTTATGCTATTTGAGTTATTTCCCTTGGAACTTTGTCATTCACAAATCAACATTACATGACATGCAGAGCATAACAACTATAACTCTTGCATTTATACTTTTTACTTATTATGAATCCCTACTTCAGGGTAGGGAAACATATTGTTTTTCAATTGGCGTCTTAATGACTGATCCTTTTGACATCAAAAAGTGGGGAGACATCTGTTTTTTCGTAGGAAAACAATTCTAGTTTTATATTGTTGAAGGGCTATCTGACCAAAACAACATCTGTTCTATTCTGTCTTTCTCTGCTTGATGATTCCAGCATTTTTACGGGCGCCCGTAAAAATAACGGGAAAAGGGCTGGCAGCTGGTTTCCAATTATTCTACCGTAAAATCTACGGAAAAGTTTTACAGTGCAGCCTACGTTAAGTTTCCGGAGGGAAACGAGCCTCTTTCACCTTAGTTTTAGGTTGTCATGAGCTGTTCAGTAATTTGTTTTAAGAGTTTTCATCCTCTGTTTACACTGTGTATCAGACAATTCGAAGCCCCTCTCTTTCATTAACTTGGGAATATTCTTTACTGTATCGGACACCGCTGCATCGTCATTCGTTTTGCGCCGTAACATCGCTCCAGATGTCCAACAAGGCATCTGTTGTCTCAACGTCCCAGCCGCTTCCACATTTACGACATTGGCGGGAGGACATCTTGCTTAAGAAGACCAAAATCGTAGTGTCAGTAATTTATGCATACCTGTTTTGATAACATTCTGATTTTCAATTTGATTAAGAGAACTTTGATATCTTATTTTGGTATCCGATTATACAAGATCATAAGGAAAAGGCCAGTCATTTTGAAAAAAATCGTAGATCAAAATGTATACTGATAAACACATTTTGCGTTCATGTGCACAATTTGCACCCGGGAGCAAATTGGCACCCGGGTGCAAATAAAATTGCACCACCTCAAACGTAGGGTCAAATTTGCACCCGGGGGCAAATTTGCACCCGGGGGCAAATTTGCACCCGGGGGCAAATTTGCACCCGGGTGCTTTTCTTAAAACACCGTTCACGTGGCCAAAAATACACTCTGGGTGCAAATTTGCACCCCGGGTGTATTTTTGCACCCGGGTGCAAAAAGTGCACATGAACACGGCTTAAGTTTCAAAAATGAGCCCTGGTAGCTCAGTATAGGCTAAGCGCTGGCCTGCTGATCTAGCGGTTCCGGGTTCGAGATCGCTGGCGGCGAAATCTTTCCTACCGTAAACGGGGCTCTGTTGCACACAGCCTTTCATTATCATCCTCCCATCGTCCTCATATGACTGAAATACTGTTAAAAAGGACGTAAATAGCAAATTATCCAGTCATTCGATTGATAGAAATGGCGTTATTTTAGTCGATTGTATTTTGGTTTGTTCTGCGTAAGAAGACGGCTGTACTAAATCACATAGGACACATCTGTTCGTTATGTATCGGATTACAGTTCTTCACATGGAGTCGTGTAACACCAGCTGCACTGCTCGAGCTCTCTACTAGTCTGCGGCAGCCAGACATTATAGCATAAAAATCAGTTGATAATAAAAGAAACTATAAATAAATTTAATTAATCAATGTAATAATAGCAATAATAATAATAATGATAATAAAAAAATGATAATAATGAAACAATTGCATTTTGCGCCTCACTGTCCCGCACCTCAAAGGCATTAGGAAACGTACCTCCATATAACGTATCAACGGTTGTCGAGTTTCGTACAGCACGTATAATACATTGGCAGGCTAAAAATAAGATCTTAGGTCAATGAGAACCCCTCCATGTCTTTCTTCCAATTTAAACAGGGAAACAATTCCTGTCAAATCCTGTTTGCTTTCCTGGACGAAGATGCCCTTGTAAAACACTACATTTTCATAAATTAACTGGGCCTGTTATTGTAACATGGAACGGACACCCATGGAACATGAAGATCTGCAAATGTGAAGTTACGCCACCATTTCCACGTTAAGTTCCAAGCAAACGATCAGGGTTCGAGGTTATAAAACTTAAAAATAATCTCAAACTCAAAATAAAGCACACTGATTGGCTGCTTCCGAGCATGTTCTCGGAAGCAGCCAATCAGGGTGCTTTATTTTGAGTTTGAGAATGTACTCAAGCTTTATAACCTTGGGGCCTGGCTGTTTTTTTTTTAGCTCAGCTGAGCACGAAGTGCTCAAGGTGAGCTATTGTGATCGAAATTTGTCCGTCGTCCGTCGTCCGTCCGTCCGTCGTCAACAATTTCTTCAAACGACATCTCCTCCTAGACCAGTGGGCCAATTTCAAAATAATTTCACACAAATGTTTCTGTTATAGCCCTGAACCAAAATTGCTAAAATAGTTCCGCTCCGCTGAACAAAATGGCCGCCAGAGCTAAAAATAGAAAACCCTTTAAACGACATCTCCTCTGAAGCCAATGGCTCGATTTCAAAATAATTTCACAGAAATGATTGACTCATGGCCCTGAACCAAAATTGCTAAAATGGTTCCACTCCGCTGAACAAAATGGCCACCAGAGCTAAAAATAGAAATCTAAAAATAGAAAAACCTTTAAAAGACATCTCCTCCGAAGCCAATGGCTCGATTTCAAAATAATTTCACAGAAATGATTGACTCATGGCCCTGAACCAAAATTGCTAAAACGGTTCCACTCCGCTGAACAAAATGGCCGCCAGAGCTAAAAATAGAAATAAATCTTAGAATGACACAGCGGGCACAGTTTTGATCCAATCGTCATGAAACTTTGTCAGAATGTTGATCTTAATAAAATCTAGACCAAGTTTGAAACTGGGTTATGTGGGGTCAAAAACTAGGTCACTAGGTCAAATCTTAGAAAAACCTTGTAGACACTCTAAAGGGCACAGTCATAATCCAATCTTCATGAAACTTTGTCAGAATGTTTATCCTTATACAATCTAGGCCAAGATTGAAACTGAGTCATGTGGGGTCAAAAACTAGGTCACAAGGTCAAATCTTAGAAAACCTTGTGTACTCTCTAGAGGGCACAGTTATAATCCAATCTTCATGAATTTTTGTCAGAATGTTTATCCTTATACAATCTAGGCAAAGATTGAAACTGAGTCATGTGAGGTCAAAAACTAGGTCACTAGATCAAATCTTAGTAAAACCTTGTGTACACTCTAGAGGGCACAGTTATGATCCTATTGTGTTTTTACCCCTTTTTTACTATACAATTCCCTTGTAGCTTAGAAGCAAGGCAAGAGGGATGGAAATTGAGACCGCTGTCTGTCACCGCTTTGGATTTGTACAAGGCGCTCAGCTGTAATTCACCTAACTGCGCATGTCTGGCGGAAGTAGATAAATATCGCCCCTTGATTTGCTTCTAGTGCTACTAATCCCCGGTACTTACATCCGGACCCGGTAGTCAGGCCAAGTCGATGCGTCACTACACTCCTCCCAACTTTATGATGAAAGGTTCCACCCAGGCTGGGAAGCCAAAAAGAGATGTGCCAGCCACAGGCCCACACACAATACCTTACCTCTTTGGTGTAGCTTACATCAACCAGGACTGTTGTGAACTACAAGTCCACAGGAATCTTCTTGACAAACCATAGGCTCGTCGATGACTTCTGTTGACAAACTACAAGTCTGTCGTTGACTTCTGTTGACAAACTACAAGTCTGTCACTGGATATCTGTTTATACTGGACAGATGACAGACTACAAGACATATCATCTGGAATTCTGGATATCTGTTGATACTGACAGATGACAGACTACAAGACATATCATCTGGATTCTCTGTTGAAGCTGACAGATGACAGACTACAAGACATATCATCTGGATTCTCTGTTGAAGCTGACAGATGACAGACTACAAGACATATCATCTGGATTCTCTGTTGAAACTGACAGATGACAGACTACAAGACATATCATCTGGATTCTCTGTTGAAACTGGACAGATGACAAACTACAAGTCTGTCACTGACTTCTGAGCAGACAACATGTCCGCTCAAACATTTGACATCCGGATTGCTTTGTCGACATGAGCGAGCTACAAGCCCCACTCAGCTGGAAGTTGACATGAGCGAGCTACAAGCCCAACTCAACTGGAACTTGACATGAGCGAGCTACAAGCCCAGCTCACCTGAATGCTGACTTGACTGCAACATCTCATGAGCGAGCTACAAGCCCAGCTCACCTGGATGTTGACATGACCACTCTCTTGAGCGAGCTACAAGCCCAGCTCAACTGGAATGGATTACTGCTGTCCATGAAGCTTTCTTTTAAATCTTCCTCGCCTGACTATAAGTCTCGGCTCGGACAGATCTTTCTTTTAAATCTTCCTCGCCTGACTACAAGTCTCGGCTCGGACAGATCTTTCTTTTAAATCTTCCTCGCCTGACTACAAGTCTCGGCTCGGACAGATCTGGTGGATAGCAGAGTAACCTCTCTCTGTGGGGATCTCTTTCCCTGACTACAAGTCCGGGAGCGAGCATCCATCTGTTGTGGCTGTTGAGGTTCTTTTCTTGGCTCTTTCCCTGACTACCTCTTTTGAGGTTCTTTTCTTGAGGATCTCTTTCCCTGACTACAAGTCTGGGAGCGAGCATTCATCCATCCATCATGGCAGAGTAGTCTTGAAATCCAAATGTAGCATCCTGCGCAGGTTCCACAGGTGATTCCTGACACCGGTGACTTCTGAAGGTATTTCCTGACACCAGTAACCTTCTTTCTGTACTTCTGACATCACAGTCTTATCACCCTGGTTGACGTCTATGGACCATTCTTGGACAGGTTCCAAAGGTAATTCCTAACACCGGTAACCACTGAAGGTATTTCCTGACACCGGTAACCTTTCCTGTTTCCTGTACTTCAACAACTCAGTTAAACTTGAGTGATCTGACTGGACTGTGAAGATTCAACTCAACAGTTTTCACCTGATGTACCTGTACTCTTTCCTCCCCTGTTTACTTTAAAGGCCTTTTCTCTACTGTTTGGGATTCCTATCCCGACCTTGATCCTCAGAATCTTCTGACTTGTTCTCCTGCTTTTTTCTAAGCCATGCTTGATAGACTCTGCAATCTTTCTTCATATGTCCGAATTTCTTACAGAAAAAGCACTGAATGGAACTTTTCTTCTTACTGTCTGAATTCTGTTCTGTGTCTGAAGAAGATTGACAACTAGATTGAGAGCTTGTCTGTAGTTTTTCTGCAAAATCTTTTAATGCTGAAGCAATAAGATGTTCAATCCTAGCTTCTGATGGGGATTGCACAGCATTGACTGAAGCTTCATTTTCTTTCTTCGCTTTCTTTCCATCAACGGCTTGAGAAATATATTGATGGTGTTTTACCAAATTTAATGCCTCTTCCATGGTTTTAGGATGTTCGAAACAAGCGTGTTTAGCTGCATCCCTGTCAATACAACCCTGGCAAAATCTAGCAATGGCTTCTTGTTTCAAGTGCTCTTCTGGCAAATCTACAAACGCTGGAGTTGCGAGAGTCATTACACGGTCCGCCCAGTCTTCTAATGATTCATCCTGGTTCTGGGAAGCTTGACGAAATCTTGCCTTCGAGGTTTCTGTCAACTCCTTTACACCAAACCTAGCCTCTAACTTCTTCATTATTTTTCGAAAAGAATATTTTTCCATATCAGATGTTGTTATTGTGAAAAAATCAAGGGCTTTTCCTTCCAGACTCCACATCAAATAATCTTTGCTTTCTGCCTCTGACCATTTCATCACTTTTCTGTAACTATCAAACTTCTTTTTAAAGGATAGCCAATTTGACTTTCCATCAAAACGCAAAGCTTTAGGGTGTTTTCGGGGATCTCCATGCTTTGAAGAATATCTGTCCACCGAAGAATCTCTATCTGATTCTGAATATGATAAGTGATGATGTTTTCTTGATCTTCTTTTTGTTTTCTGTGACCTTGATCTTCCTTTTGATTTACGTGACCTTGACCTTGAAGGAGATATTGATTGTGATTCTGAACTAGATGATGTATGACGTTTATGTTTATGTATCTTTGATTTAGCACGCCTTGTCTTAACTCTCCTTTTATGGGAAGATCTAGAATGTGACCTTGATGATGACCTTGACGTTGACCTTGAACTAGATGACGATCGACGTTTATGTTGTACACCATCCTTGATCTATCATGTTTTGTTTTTAATTTAACCCTTCTCTTATGAGATTTGGAATGTGAACTTGATGACCTTGAGGCTGACCTTGACGATGATCTAGAAGTTGATCTCGAACTTGATCTGGAGTGTTTGTGTATCTTTTTCTGCGACTTATTTTTCTTAGAGCCATGTTTTCTTGAACTTTGTCTCACTGACCTTGACCGTGAAGTTGACCTTGAAGAATCATGCTTCTTGTTCTTCACAACTTTTGTGCCAGATATTCTCGAGTGGCGTTCAAATGACCTTGACACTGAAGTCGACCTTGAAGAAATATGTTTCTTTTTCTTCAGCAGGTTTGCATCAGACTTCTTTGAATGAGCTGACCTTGACCTTGAAGATGACCTTGAGTGACTTCTTTCCTTTTTCTTTACAACTTTAGAGTCTGATTTCCTTGAATGGTGATGAGCTGACTTTGACCTTGAAGATGACCTTGATCTACTTCTGTCCTTTTTCTTCATAGCTTCAGAGTCTGTTTTCTTTGAGGAGCTCTTATCCTTTTTCTTGACAATACTGGAATCTGATTCCTTAGAATGACTCTGATTTGACCTTGACCTTGAAGTGGATCGTGACCCAGAAGCTGACCTTGATCTTGACCTTGATGGTCTTTTCTTTGATCTTCTGGACTTTGACTTAGACCGTTTTGACTGTGACCTTGACCTTGACACTGACCCTGAGTGTGACCTTGACCTTTTGCTGTGACGCCTATGCGTCCTTGTATGTTTAGGGGAGTGTTTTCTTGAACGTCTCTGACTAGACGGTGACCTTGAGGAAGATCTGTGTGCCCTAGGAGATCTGGATCTACAAGACCCAATACCTCCCTCTGACCCTCTTGAAGTGGATGGCTCTGGTGTCTTCCTTTCAGCAGGTTTCTTATCCTCTTTATCACCATGAGATTCTGACCTGGAATCGGTTCTACAAGAACGTGATTCTTCTGGTTCATGGATACTCGAAGCTGCTGCTAACACAGTGGATGCTTCCTGATCTGACAACTGTGATGCCAACTTGGAGGCACTCTCTCGAACTGGTGACATTGACGCTTTCCTTGGCTTATATGCTGATGGCAATGTCAGTGGATGCCAAACTTCTGACTCTGGTTCTTGTGGTGACCTTGACCTTCCTGATGCTGTCTGGTGGGCAAAGCTCACCAGTGGTTCCCATGAATCATTCTTAGGTACTGATGGGAGACAGCTTAGATCAATATCGAATGGGTCATCTAGCTTTGGCACTGAGAAGTCTATCATCTCCAGGACTTCATCTGACAGGTGTCGCCGAAGAGCCAAATTCATAGCCTCCTTCTTGATAACTCCATAAACGTCTCTGAACTGAATAAGAAGCTGAGCAACTTTTTCACCAACTCCTGGAATCTGTTTCAGTTCCTCTGTAGTCGCTGTGTTGACGTTTATTGACATGGTGACAGACGTACAGGGATAATACTGACTTTATTGCTATTACGATTGTGGTGGGGTAATGACCATGTGTCTTATTTGAACAATCACGTGTGTCTATAAGACTCCACAAGCAATAAACTTTTAATCAAATAAATCACCTGTGTGTCTACAAGACTCCACAAGAAATCTTATTTGAATAATGTTGTGTGTCTACAAGACTCCACAAGAGACTTTGGGAATAACAAATAAATTACTCATGTGTCTACAAGACCTCATAAGAAATCTTATTTGCACAATCTAGTGTGTCTACAAGACTCCACAAGAAGTAAAATTCCCTATATTATTCCCTGTATAACTGACCCTCTATTTACCTTACGCCTGCTTTCTAATTTCGATCAAAACTGGATAAATTTAGAATTTATAGGTCGAGACTTTCAAGGGCTCTGTGTGTATAGCGTAGAAGCTTGCAATGTTGTTAATTTGTTAGTCTAGAACTGGCGACCTATTCCCTCCTTTGTCAAAGTTTGTGTTCGAAAAAACACAGGACGAATGTCAATGGGGGAAAAGGCGAAAAATAACAAATGCTTCTGCCAAGTTTACCTCGTCGCCATTATTGTGTTTTTCCCCTTTATAAACTATACAATTCCCTTGTAGCTTAGAAGCAAGGCAAGAGGGATGGAAATTGAGACCGCTGTCTGTCACCGCTTTGGATTTGTACAAGGCGCTCAGCTGTAATTCACCTAACTGCGCATGTCTGGCGGAAGTAGATAAATATCGCCCCTTGATTTGCTTCTAGTGCTACTAATCCCCGGTACTTACATCCGGACCCGGTAGTCAGGCCAAGACGATGCGTCACTACAATCCAATCTTCATGAAACTTTGTCAGAATGCTTAACTTTATGAAATATAGACCAAATTTGAAAGCAGGTCATGTCAGATAAAAAAATAGGTCACTAGGTCAGATTTTAGAAAAACCATGTGAATGCTCTAGAGGGCACAGTTTTGTTCCAATCTTCATGAAACTTTGTCAAAATGTTTATCTTCAACAAATCTAGACTGAGGATGCAACTGTGTCATGTTGGAAAAAAAAACTAGGTTACTAGGTCAAACCTTAGAAAAACATTGTGGATACTCCAGGGGGCACAATTTTGGTTTAATCTTCATGAAACTTTGTCAGAATGATTATCTTAATGAAATCTAGGCCAAGTTTGAAACTTGGTCTTGTCAGATCAAAAACTAGGTCACAAGGTCAAATCATAGAAAAGCCTTGTGCACACAATTGTGGCTTTATTTTGCATTGAATCTTCATGAAACTTTGTCAGAATTTTTATCTTCATGAAATGTAGGCCAGGTTTGAAACTGAATAATGTCTGATCAAAAACTAGATCACAGGTCAGATCTTAGAAAAACATTGTGTACTCTCTAGAGGGCAAAGTTTTGATCCATGTGTACTCTCTAGAGGGCAAAGTTTTGATCCAACCTCATGAAACTTTATCAGAATATAGATTAGAAAGTGCAAAACTGCTCCAATTGAACCATCATCAAATAGATGATCTTCCATGTTATTTCATCATAACTCAGGTGAGCGATTTAGGTCCATCATGGACCTCTTGTTTATGAGAAACGCTGGTGGATTTCGAATCAAATTGCCACTTCTTCAGTGGCATAGAAACAACAACAACAATAACAACAACAACAATAAGGTCGGTTTTCTTCTGTCATTCGCAAGTACAGTCGCATTTCTTCAGGACTCATTTGTTTGCGGATAACTTGCTTGATTATAAGGCATGCAATCTGTCTTCTGTTAAACTGACAGCAATAAGCTAATATGGTCAGCCAAACTTCAGAACACCAGGCAAACTATACACGGCCATTGTACAGATTGCAATTCTTTTACAATCCTGTCTTAAGGTGTCATTCGATGACTGCTAAAGAGAAGTGACCGCTTAATACAGTGACTCCTTTAGACAGGTTTGACTGCACAAATTTCAAAGAGGTGTACATACAAAGCAAGAATTATTTTCGCTTTTATTGTTTCCATGCATGTGTTTGCAATAAACTTTGAAGATGAAACGAGAGGTTTTATTTTTACATATAAACTCAACTTCAATGTGATTTTATCTTAAACTGTTTTGCACTTTTTATTTATCTTATTTACTTGTTGAATTACAAATTATTTTGTTCTTTAATGTTATGATTTTTTCATTGAAAAATTGGATTTGCTACGCTGCAAATGCATTTTATTCCATCATTTGAATTGTTGATTCCTTTTAGGAATCAACAATTCAACAGAAGGAATAAAATATACCTATGCATGCCATAACAAATGATGTTTATAAGGAATAGATCTTCTAAGTGTAGATTATATCATAATTATACAAAAAATATGTTCGCCTATCAAAAGATTAGGTAATGCATATTCAAATTCTGTTGTACACAGAGCGCAGTATAGTCTAAATATTTGTTCCTGATATTAAGTTCTTTCTTTTAAACAGTTACATACATAAATGATACAAACAACAGTTTATCTAAATCCGTAGATGCACCCTGAGCGGGTCATTTTGGCAATTCGGCGATCTCCTCCGTAGATACATCCAGATCGTGTTGTTGCAGCGGTGAACCAGAAATCTGCGTTACGCACGTTATGTTCTAGCTGTAAAACTCTGGGCTTCCTTTTCTTTACAAAAGCCATCCATCCCGCTTTTTGGGCACGTTTTGCTATATGAAGACAGATAATAGCAAAAACAATGGCTAGCACTTCAAATAAGATCATGAGATATATGTTACCATCAGTGTCCATAAATTCCTGAAAGATGCGGTAGATCAGGGTCTTTGCCTGTACAATACTGATGTGGAAAATCCACCCATAGTAGACCTGGCTCGTCGTCCAACGCACGGCCTCACTGGTTGATGATAGCAACCTCCTTGTTCGGAATACCAGACTATTATCAGGTTGACGACTTCCACTCCTGTAGTCCGGTGCATGGTACACCCTCACCAGCGCCAAATTATTCTGTTCCCCTGGTCTGTAACGGTACCTGCTTACCACTGACATGTTTCTTATATCGTATATGTATCCTCAAGATTCAGGTAGTCAGCCATTATTGTCATTTGTCAGAATCAACACTAGAGTTAGAGTAGTTCCCAGTTTCTTAAATGCATCGGTAAGTTGCTAACGTTATATTAGCGCCGTTACTAGGTGATGCAATAACGCTAGATAACGTTTGCTGTGGATAACGTTACAGGGGCATTGCTTGAACACGTCATACATATAGGATCTTACATGGGTGGTCATTTCATATGAAATTTATGAAACTCGCCACAGGCTCGTTTCGTAAATTTCACATGAGATGACCACCCATGTAAGATCCTCTATATGCTCGACGGCGCCAGTTAAGGTGTACGGGGAGGCAACCTTTCTGTTTTCATTTTTGCCTTACTTTTCGATGGGGGTCAGCTTAAAGGACTTTTAAAAACTAAGAGTAGAACCCATTTTGGAAAGATTACGTTGCTCTAGAAGGAAACGGGAAGTCGCAAAAGTTGATCCCCTTTGTAGAAATGACAGAAAAATAAAAACATGGAGGTGTATCCTAAGTGGGTATGATTCAGCATTAAGCTATTAAAGGTGTTTATTTGTACAGAATGGATGATCATGCGTGTACGTCAAATCATGCGCCGAGAGGCGAAAACATGCTTCCTTTCTTCTTTTAAATTAGGTCTTTTGTTTTATTGTAGTTTTTGTAAATTCTGGAAAAGGAAAATCTACAGTTCTGTTTTATTTCTTATAGCTACGTTTATTTCAGACTTGTATACTTTTCTTGTCGAACAAGCATTATTACGATTCTGATTCTGAATAAATTATAGAACGATATAGTTACGCAACAAAGCAAAATAGTAAAGATGGTATATTGAGGCTCCTCGTGAGCAGTAATGTGCAACACTACCCGTCATGCCCACTCGCAGGTGCTTCAGCTGATCTTTGTTTTTCAAATCTTTTAAATGAGCCCAACGATTCCAATGATTCTAAGGACTATGCTATAGTGAGGCTAGCGAAGCACTGGGCTGACAAATAGGCTTTGACATTCAATTTGAAATTATTGCCAAATACGGAAAGAGAATAAAATCCACCATGTCTCGGGTTGAAAATAAACAAATATTAGACGTTTCGTGGTAAAATGGTCTTCATGCCACATGACCGATGTGTTTGTCCAGCTCAGGCTCCATAACCATGAATTAGTACTAATGTTTACAGCGTGAATTACATTTTCTTGTAACGCAACGCAAAAAAAGATTTCTAGTGCTTAGCCTCCGCTGTTTGTTGTATTTGATCAATTTCAATTTATTTTAGTTCCCATGAGAACAATGATAAAGGAAATATTGTTCCCCTTTAGAGTTTTGGATCTCAATAAACCAGCTAGCATGATTCGGATAGTTTTGGAGTGTTTCCTCGTGAGTTGCTATAATTATGGCTTTTACCCCCTGCGCGCGAGTTCACGCTTGTACAGGAGCTCACGCAGACGTTCGCTATTACCGAACATTACATATTTCTAGTCAAGCCTGGCGTCATTTTGCTTCTGCAAGGTCTGAATACACTACTCAAAATATTTAAAGGAGTGTTGATATTTCCCATAGACATTACTACATTATAGCACCTGATTCATAAGTCAGAGGTCCTGGGTTCGATACCCGGTCTGGCCACATACTTTCGTTTCTCCTTCCGCTGATTCAAGAAGGGCAGTTGTCAGTTACTGGCGAACGTATGTGCACTTAGTACTGGTTAACCGCTAAGGAGGTCTAAGCCTGCCCAGGAACAGTGTGGTTAGGTTAACTGACCGTTCCGATATGACCACAGCTGTTTACCGTGGACGTGAAGCAACACATCAATCAATACCAAGTTCAACGGTCCATAAAGTCGACCGCTAGTGGCCGAGAATTTCCCATTCTTTTGCAGTATTTTGAAGAAGGGTCGAAGTTTAAGAAAACGAGAAATTCAATACAACTGATGTCCTAATCAATTCCATGGAACAAATTTTGGCAATTTTCGAATTTTCGGAAATATGGGCGTTTATCTAGAAGTCGATAAAATCTCATAAACTTCAGTTAAAACTGATGCTTTCATACGGGTCACCTTGTAAGACATTGAGTTTTATAAACAAAATGGTCGTTTTGAATTGTTGTTGAAATTTTCATGATTTTCATCTGCTTGAAAAATTACAAGGGTTTTTACCTTAATTCCATTTTAACAAAAATCAGTCCGTTGACAGGGGCACGATAGATATTGGATCAAATTTTATGCTGTCAGTAACTCTCTTTAAAAAATTGGCAATTTGATTGGAAATTCGGCGTCTTCTTCGATTTAAAGTAAATGACTCTCAAAGTGGGGATGCCTTGCACTGTCGTCTATGGAAAAAGCATTAGGTGCTCCTTTAAATATTTTGTGTATGTTCATCATGTTCAGTATCTGAGCCTTGGTGGTCTTGATGGCCAAAACGCAAAAAGAGGAGGAAATACAATTGGTGGTATACCTTAAAGTAGAAATCACTACCACGAGTTACATGGCAAAGGAATTTTCATAGTAGCGTTCGCAATTTATCACTGTACTGATGCTTATGCCCTCGAAGACTGTACGTGCGTGATGGCGGGGGAGTCAAGGCTTTGTATTAGGTTCTCTGACAATGCGCGGGCATCTGTGTACTTAAGGCATGTTTCTAGTTTCTTTTTCTTTCTTTTTTTCTTTCAAGTGTCTGTACTGCCTTCGATTGAAAACTACTGATCAGAGACTGTTGTACAATACAGAGGATACAGATAAGAGAAAAGTTGGAGTATTCGCTGTTCGCAGCTGTATCTCACAGAATTGCGACAATCCGGACTAGTTGGAGACATTATATTGAGAGAAAATACTCGAATTAACGATTTGGTGTGTTGGTTGTTCTGAGTTTAACGGCCCTTGGAGACAGTATTTTAGTCTATATCGGACCTCTCCCAGAGAGAGAGAGAGAGAGAGAGAGAGAGATTCCAAACAACCCCGCCCGCACCTACTGCAAGCACAGTAGGCCCTTGTCCTATTTTAATCCAAATAAATAGAACTCCCCGCCGCACTGGAAGTTATAACCAGCACCATCGCCAGACCACCACCCCCACGAATTAACGAGAGGTTCCACTTAAAATCACTGGAAAACATTAAACCAAAATTCGCGTATCGTTAGGGGCTCGGTAAAGTTAGCAGAACGAAAATTCTGCAGAAAATTCTGCAGAAGATTCTGCAGAATTTTCTGCAGAATTTTCTGCAGAAAAAGTGGTAAAGTTAGCGAAATAAATATTCTGCAGAATTTTCTGCAGAATTTTCTGCAGAAAAAGTGGTAAAGTTAGCGAAATTAATATTCTGCAGAATTTTCTGCAGAAAAAGTGGTAAGGATAGCGAATTGAAAAGTCTGCAGAATTTAGCAGTTTTTATTTCTTTGTTCTGTCATTTAGAGGCCACAAAATGTGAGTGCGCACCGTTTACCGCACTACTCTATCTCATATGTGGACCGAGATATTCACAAAAATCGCATATTTTCTTCTGCTGGAAAGTAGCAGAACGAAATTTCAGAAACCCTTTATTTGAAAAGTTTAATTTCTATGTTCTGTCATCTGGAGGCCACAAAATGTGAGTGAGCACCGTTTACCGCACTACTCTATCTCATAAGTGGACCGAGATATTCACAAAAACCGCATATTTTCTTCTGCTGGAAAGTAGCAGAACGAAATTTCAGAAACCCTTTGTTGGCAAAGTTTGATTTCTATGTTCTGTCATCTGGAGACCACAAAATGTGAGTGAGCGCCGTCTACCGCACTACTCTTTCTCATAAGTGGACCGAGATATTCATAAATATCGCATATTTTCTTCTGCTGGAAAGTAGCAGAACGAAATTTCATAAACCCTTTGTAAGCAAAATTTGATTTCTATGTTCTGTCATCTGGAGGCAACAAAATGTGAGTGAGCGCCGTTTACCGCACTACTCTATCTCATAAGTGGACAGAGATATTCAAAAAATCGCATATTTTCTTCTGCTGGAAAGTAGCAGAACGAAATTAAAGAAACCCTTTGTTTGCAAAGTTTGATTTCAATGTTCTGTCATCTGGAGGCCACAAAATGTGAGTGAGCACCGTTTACCGCACTTCTCTATCTCATAAGAGGACCGAAATATTCACAAAAATCGCATATTTTCTTCTGCTGGAAAGTAGCAGAACGAAATTTCAGAAACCCTTTGTTAGCACTGTTTGATTTCTATGTTCTGTCATCTGGAGACCACAAAATGTGAGTGAGCGCCGTTTACCGCACTACTTTATCTCAAAAGTGGACCGAGATATTCACAAAAATCGCATATTTTCTTCTGCTGGGAAGTATCAGAACGAAATTTCAGAAACCCTTTCATAGCAAAATTTGATTTCTATGTTCTGTCATCTGGAGGCAACAAAATGTGAGTGAGCACCGTTTACCGCACTACTCTATCTCATAAGTGGACCGAGATATTCACAAAAATCGCATATTTTCTTCTGCTGGAAAGTAGCAGAACGAAATTTCAGAAACCTTTTGTTTGCAAAGTTTGATTTCTATGTTCTGTCATCTGGAGGCCACAAAATGCGAGTGAGCGCCGTTTACCTCACTACTCTATGTCATAAGTGGGCCGAGATATTCACCAAAATCGCATATTTTCTGCTGCTGGAAAGTAGCAGAACGAAATTTCAGAAACCCTTTGTTAGCAAAGATTGATTTCTATGTTCTGTCATCTGGATGCCACAAAATGTGAGTGAGCGCCGTTTAATACAGTTATCCCCATTCTAATGCACTATACTCTTTTTCACCTTTACAAGTGTGCTTCTTTGCACCCACAGGACATAAAACCAGACGTCAGCAAATGAGAAGCCACGTTGATGTCAGGTTTCCGAGAGTATATTGCAGGATATACTGTCGCAAATTTTTGACGTTATCCAATTAGACATCATGTTACATAATTAAGTGCATTAGAATTAGGACTGTGCAGTCAGAAACCATAGCAAAAGGAAACCACAACTTGGACCAAAGACATAAATAGTCAGGCACAAACCTTCGGTAACAAATTTCTGCTTGAAGAGACATGGAAGAATGCAATCATTTTGTCTAGCACCAGACTCATTGTCACAGAAAGTTGAAGAGGGAGGCAAAGTTGTCAACACTGATAAGGTTTATCACTATGCATGCAGTTTTTTTTTTTGCATAATATCAGTACATGTATGGTAACCTTGATTTTTGTTCAAAGACTGTTCTTTGGTGCAGCTTCGCCTAGCCATGTATAGTTTGTCCACATCTTAAGACAGATTTTCTCTTCAGCAAGCGCATAGAGTCAACATACGTATGTTATCAGGTATTACAGTAAAAATTGAATTGTAGGTATACATGAATAGATCCATTGCCAAAGGTATAATAAAAGAATCTTCAAGTTTATGTATTGTTTTTGTGTGTCTGAATTTAATTCTACACCTATAACTTTTACAGGCTTCCAGGCCGCAAGCATTTTGTCCTGGACGAAAAAGAGATACATGGGATATAAATGGCCATATATGTACATGTACAATGAAAGCCTGCTCAGCAAAATGTCTTCTTGAAATGAGAGAGGACAGGGGAGATTTAAGCTGCGGATTTGGTCCCTTGAACCTCCTGGGGATCATCTTATGACAATTGAACAAAACAAAGAGCAAGCCTGCTCACTAAGTTACCTTATAGGGCATTTCTGCCTAGTAAAAGCATTGCTCTTTTGGTTGGACATATTTTTTGAAGAGGTCAATGCCTTGATTATATTTTTGTGACCCTGCCGTCTAGGTCTGATGAATTTATTTAGAAATTTGAGCAAATTGGACTTACAGACTAGAAAAGATGCAGTTCTACACATAAAGCTCTACAGTCAACATAGTTAAAAATATAGGATAAAGGATAAAGCAGTCAAACAATCGAAGACACCAGCTGAAGAAAATATTTATTACCATGTCTGATGATTATAGGTGGTAAAGCTAGTGAGAATTGGACTTAAATGCTCTTTTTCATATCATGGATGCCAGGCTGATACAAAGTCAACAGGGCTTGATATATAGGTCAAGGGTACAAATAATAGCAGCAAGGTTTGATGATTACACCCACTGTAATTAAAGAGCAATGGACTCAAACCCTAAGGTTGACACAGTTTTGGATGTGAAATTTTACAAAATCAGTAGCTCATGAACAATAGATCAAGGGTTGAAACAAGTCCATTTATACCAGGTTTATTGATTCTAGATACAATAGACTGAGAGACTGGACTTAAACGATAGGGTGATGTGATTTTTTAAATTTTACAAAGTCAGCAGAGTATGAAATATGGGTCAAATGTCAAAATAAGTGCAACAATCCTCTAGATCAACCTTAGTAGAAACTTTATACTAGGTTTGATGATTGTAGGTATCATAGACAGAGAAATAGATCAGTATGCTAGGGTTGGCGTAATTTTTGATGTAAAATTTTCCTAAGTCACCAGAGCATAAAATATAGGTCAAAAATCAAAATAAAGGCAAGGATCCCTAGACTATTCTTAGAAAAAACATTATACCAAGTTTGATGATTGCAGGTATCATATATGGAAAGAAATGGACTTGAACACTAGGTTCGACATAATTTTTTACATAACATTTTAGAGCATGAAAAATAGGCCAAAATAAGTGCAAGTTTCCTCGAGACCATTCTAAGACGAAACTATATACCAGGTTTGATGAGCGTAGGTATCATAGATTGAGAATAATGGACACGAATGTTAGGGTCGATATAATTGTGGACGGACGGAATGACTGACGGACAGAAAAGTGAACTATATCGCACCTTCTTAAAGCAGGTGCGACAAAAACCAGTACTATACAAAGAAAGGCCAAAAGGAAAAGAAAAGGACAAATCGCTGCACATCCACACATACTGATCCGAGGGTTTTTTTCTGCTCACAGGATTGACATAAATAGGAAGAGAGTTCAGTAAAAGTTTAATAATTGACAAAAAATGTTAAAGATTAACACCCTCAATATTTCTATTAACTTCTAAATTTCTCACAAAACATTATATCCTAGGCATGATAATGATTGTTATTTAAAATTACATTTATCTGCCAAATTTATGATCTATGATGGTCACTGAAAATAGGAGAATTTAAGAAAATACACAAAAAGCGGCCATAGCGGACCGCCATTCCCGCCAAATATGAAGACTGGATACGCCCAGCAATCATAGTTAATCAGGATTAAGTTATACCATGAATAATTTTAAGCCCTTTCTTTAATCGACTTCTGACAGTTATTGGCTGAAAAAACTCGCGTGCACAGATTAGAGGTTAATGCTTTTGTAAAGTTATTTACTCCACCAATCATAAAATTCAAAACATGCTTGCAGAAACGCGTGTGGAAGTGTCAATTTATGACTACAAAATATTCGTGAATATTCAAGAAGGGTACGCATTGATATATCCTCTCTGCCTCCGTAACAAAGATGTTTTCGTTGAAGATTTTTGAACAAATCTTAATTATGTTGATACAACTAACCAGAATCGTAATTTTGTAATTATTTTGTAAAGAAATACGAGGGAGTATACCTTTAAATAAACATATTTTTACTCGTGCACAAACAACACAAAACATTACCAATCCACACCTACTGCAAGCAGAGGCAGGCCCTTGCCCTCCGTCAGGATGACGTGGTTCTACGACCTTGTCAACAGAAGGTAAGTTGTATCGAGTTATGGAAGGCTGATAATGAAAGATATGATTGAAATACTGGTTTAACCGCATGCCAGCTTAAATATTTCTTCAGATTCCAAAAGGCTATCTCTATACAAAATGCTTAAGTCAGATGTTTTTCACGTCGTTTCTTCTCAATGACAAGGCCCCTTGAGAAGACGAATATGGGACTGCAAATTCATTCCATATATAAGAATTTCAATATCCTCGTATCAGCCGTTTTTGAGATTCGCAGCTACCAGAGCATGTTACGGACGGACAGACTAGAGACCCTTTCCGGCAGCTGGGGACATAATAAATGAGTCAGTAAAAATGAGTGAGGCTCGAGGGAGGTGTACACTTCACTCGACCGTCACTCAATTCTCAACACGCAAGACTAAGTGAGATTTAAGAATACGAAACTTCTGAGTCGCTCAAAAAATGAGTGAATTCAGGGATTACATCAGGAGTGTGAGTAACGTTCTAGAATACAGGCGTTAAAATTGTGATGTGTTGTGGTCACACTGACAAACATCATTAATGCCTTACTGACATTGGAAATGACTGGATTTCAAACTCGTCCGAGATTTTATAGCTATATTTTCCATCTTGGGTATCCATATATAAGCGCATGTTTCCCATAGATCCTCTTAAAGAAAAAAAGACAAAACAAAACAAAAACAAAACCGAAGATGTATTTGCTACATGTATCTTGTTTGCACGAGCAAATAGGGGGTCTTTTCCATAGATATTGATTAAACTTGGCCATATTGTGGTCGACGGATGGACAACCGTTGTTCTAACCTTCATTATGAAGCCAAATGCGTTCCGTCATCAACACCAATGCTTAGCTTTGTAAAACATCAAATTTAAATTAATTTGAGTAAGCAATACACAGAGCGAGCAGAGAAAATAATGCTTCTTTTAATGATTATAAAAGCAGTAGTTTCGTATTCGCCAAAACATTAAACTTAAATTGGTGAACATGTAATTTGTGTAACATAAATACTGATAGCAGATCATAACGATTTTTTTTTCTTCCCAAAATGTGTTTTTCACACACATGCACGTTTGTGCTGGCTTTGTGCAGTTGTTACTCAAATTTAAATTAAACTTGCTAATTTCATGCTGACCAATCAGGACAGAATACATTAACTTCCACAAAAAGTTAGAATTCAGTTGTAATTATCTCCAATGATCTTGTTACATTTGCTTTTTCAGCACGCTTAACCTTTGGCGAGGAACGTATATATAAATGTCAGACGAAACAGTGCACGAAATTATACTATTTTGCACAGAGAATATATGCCTTGTTAAAAAATTAACCAATTCTTCCATATTGATATAACAGAATGAAAAGTAATCTCACACATCCTTGCAAGGGTTGTGGGGTGGAGGGGGGCTTTCGAATTTACTAACACTGCTGGGATCGAACATCAAATGTGGCCACCACTTTAAAAACAGAAAATGAAATCCATAAAGAATTTTTGAAATTGTTATTTGAGCAACATGACAAAACCAACAAAGTGGCATGTGCGTCCAGCGAAGACTCAGATCAGCCTGGGCATCAGCACAGTCTGATTTGACTCTTCTTTATGCGCTTAAAGGTTAGCTAAGCTTGCTCCAAGCGCACAGCGAAGACTCTGATCAGACTGGGCGGATGCCCAGGCTGACCTGAGTCTTGGCTGCGCGCACATGCCACTTTGTTGGTTTTGTCGTGTAGCGGCTCATTTGTTTTCATCATGGCAGACCTTTCACCCTTTTTCCAGTTGCAAGTTTCTGTAAATGTCAAACCTTATACTGGAATTATTTGCAGACGCAATGATATCTGCATAATAGAATATGAAAACTAGGGCATGCTAACACGTGTGTCTTCACCAATCGAAGCATTTTCATGAAAGTGATTTGTGTGGCGCCACTAGAAAAGGCCGGCTAGGTGTTTTACCACCTGTGCAGATCAGCCATCAGCTCATCCGACTAGCTTCGAGGCCTTACTAACACCTTCGTAGGAGATAATAAGTCCTACGTAGCACTTACTAACACCTACTTAGGACTTATCTTATTAGTTAATAAGTCCTTCGTAGGAGTTAGTAAGTCCTATGTAGGGGTAAATAAGTCCTACATAGAAGTTACTAAGTCCTATGTAGAAGCTAGTTAGCCTAGCGTAGGAGTTAGTAAGCCCTTCGTAGGCATTAATAAGTCCTACATAGGATAACAATATTGAACATATACCAATTTGACATGTGTGATCACCACATCCACTTTAAAGTGCCTATTTCTCAGAAAATAGATGCCTCCCCATCAAACGGCATATGCTGTGATAAAGTAGACTCGTGATGCCACTTATCAGCAAAAAATAGCCACTTTGCTGGGGTCAGGAAACATGCTTTATTTAGACCCCCTTTGGTGGCCAAGGTTTTGCTACAGTTCAGCAGAATATGCGATTTTTGTGAATATCTCGGTCCACTTATGAGATAGAGAATGGCGGTAAACGGTGCTCACTCACATTTTATGGCCTCTAAATAACAGAACAAAGAAGTCAAACTTTGCTAACAAAGGGTTTCTGAAATTTCGTTCTGATACTTCCCAGCAGAAGAAAATATGCGATTTTTGTAAATATCTCGGTCCTTTTATGAGATAGAGTAGTGCGGTAAACGGCGCTCACTCACATTATGTGGCCTCCAGATGACAGAACATAGAAATCAAACTTTGCTAACAAAGGGTTTCTGAAATTTCGTTCTGCTACTTTCAAGCAGAAGAAAATATGCGATTTTTGTGAATATCTCGGTCCACTTATGAGATTGAGTAGTGCGGTAAACGGCGCTCACTCACATTTTGTGGCCTCCAGATGACAGAACATAGAAATCAAAATTTGCTAACAAAGGGTTTCTGAAATTTCGTTCTGCTACTTTCCAGCAGAAGAAAATATGCGATTTTTGTGAATATCTCGGTCCTCTTATGAGATAGAGAAGTGCGGTAAACGGTGCTCACTCACATTTTGTGGCCGCAAGATGACAGAACATGGAAATCAATCTGTGCTAACAAAGGGTTTCTATAATTTCGTTCTGCTACTTCCCAGCAGAAGAAAATATGCGATTTTTGTGAATATCTCGGTCCTCTTATGAGATAGAGAAGTGCGGTAAACGGTGCTCACTCACATTTTGTGGCCGCAAGATAATCTGTGCTAACAAAGGGTTTCTGAAATTTCGTTCTGCTACTTCCCAGCAGAAGAAAATATGCGATTTTTGTGAATATCTCGGTCCTCTTATGAGATAGAGAAGTGCGGTAAACGGTGCTCACTCACATTTTGTGGCCGCAAGATGACAGAACATGGAAATCAATCTGTGCTAACAAAGGGTTTCTGAAATTTCGTTCTGCTACTTCCCAGCAGAAGAAAATATGCGATTTTTGTGAATATCTCGGTCCACTAGTGAGATAGAGTAGTGCGGTAAACGCCGCTCACTCACATTCTGTGGCCTTCAGATGACAGAACATAGAAATCAATCTGTGCTAACAAAGGGTTTCTGAAATTTCGTTCTGCTACTTTTCGGCAGAAGAAAATATGCGATTTTTGTGAATATCTCGGTCCACTTATGAGAAAGAGTAGTGCGGTAAACGGCGCTCAATCACATTTTGTGGCCTCCAGACAACAGAACATAGAAGTCAAGCTTTGCTAACAAAGGGTATCTGAAATTTTGTTCTGCTACTTTCCAGCAGAAGAAAAAATGCGATTTTTTTTAATATCTCGGTCCACTTATGAGATAGAGTAGTGCGGTAAACGGTGCTCACTCACATTTTGTGGCCTTCAGATGACAGAACATAGAAATTAAACAGTGCTAACAAAGGGTTTCTGGAATTTCGTTCTGCTACTTTCCAACAGAAGAAAATATGCGATTTATATGAATATCTCTGTCCACTTATGAGATAGAGTAGTGCGGTAAACGGCGCTCACTCACATTTTGTGGCCTCCAGATGACAGAACATAGAAATCAAACATTGCTAACAAAGGGTTTCTGAAATTTCGTTCTGCTTCTTTCCAGTGAAGAACATATGCGATTTTTGTGAATATCTCGGTCCACTTATGAGATAGAGTAGTGCGGTAAACGGCGCTCACTCACATTTTGTGGCTTACAGATGACAGAACATAGAATTCAAATTTTGCAAACAAAGGGTTTCTGAAATTTCGTTCTGCTACTTTCCAGCAGAAGAAAATATGCGATTTTTGTGAATATCTCGGTCCACTTATGAGATAGAGAAGTGCGGTAAACGATGCTCACTCACATTTAATGGCCTCTAGATGACAGAACATAGAAATTAAACTTTGCTAACAAAGGGTTTCTGAAATTTCGTTCTGCTACTCTCTAGCAGAAGAAATTAATATGCTATTTTTTTTAATATCTCGGTCCTTTTATGAGATAGAGTAGTGCGGTAAACGGCGCTCACTCACATTTTGTGGCCTCCAGATGACAGAACATAGAAATCAATCTTTGCTAACAAAGGGTTTCTGAAATTTCGTTCTGCTACTTTCCAGCAGAAGAAAATATGCGATTTTTGTGAATATCTCGGTCCACTTATGAGATAGAGTAGTGCGGAAAACGGCGCTCACTCACATTTTGTAGCCTCCAGATGACAGAACATAGAAATCAAATATTGCTAACAAAGGGTTTCTGAAATTTCGTTCTGCTACTTTCCAGCAGAAGAAAATATGCGATTTTTGTGAATATCTCGGTCCACTAGTGAGATAGAGTAGTGCGGTAAACGGCGCTCACTCACATTTTGTGGCCTACAGATGACAGAACATAGAAATCAAACTTTGCTAACAAAGGGTTTCTGAAATTTCGTTCTGCTACTTTCAAGCAGAAGAAAATATGCGATTTTTGTGAATATCTCGGCCCACTGGTGAGATAGAGTAGTGCGGTAAACGGCGCTCACTCACATTTTGTGGCCTCCAGATGACAGAACATAGAAATTAAATTTTGCTCACAACGGGTTTCTTTAATGTCGTTCTGCTACTTTCCAGCAGAAGAAAATATGTATTTTTTGTGAATATCTCGGTCCACATATAAGACAGAGTAGTGCGGTAAACGGTGCGCACTCACATTTTGTGGCCTGTAGATGACAGAACAAAGAAATAAAAACTGCTAAATTCTGCAGAATTTTCAATTCGCTATTCTTACCACTTTTTCTGCAGAAAATTCTGCAGAAAATTCTGCAGAATATTTATTTCGCTAACTTTACCACTTTTTCTGCAGAAAATTCTGCAGAAAATTCTGCAGAATTTTCGTTCTGCTAACTTGACCGAGCTTATCGTTAGGATGTATACAGGAAGTGATAGTGTAGTATTTGCTCGACTAAATTTGAGCCGAGACACGACAAAATCAACAATGTGGTTGTGCGGCCAGCACAGACTCGAATCAGCCTGGGCATCCGCCCAGTCTGATCAGAGTCTTCGCTGTCCGCGTGAAGGTAGCTTAGACCATTAGCTACCCTTTGAGCACTTAACGAAGAGACTGGTCAAACTGGGGGGATGCCCAGGCTTATCTGAGTCTGACTGGGCGAACATGCCACATTGTTGGTTTTCTCGTGTCGTGGTTCATTTCTTCAAACATTTGCAGTTGTCGCAGAACGATTCTCAGTTTTGTCTCTGATCTGTCACCTTTTAGTTTCAAATGTCGCAAAACTCCTAAAAACTTGAATCACATTTCTCGCACTTTGTGGCCAACGGAAACTAAATTGAGGAGGATTCGAAACGATGTTTGGACATTTTTTCTCTCTCCTGTATCATGTCTCTTTTTCTTTCTCCCTCTCTAGGAGACGGCTCAATGTTGACTGAAATAGGCCTAGTATCTAAAAGAGTCAATAAACTCAAAACAACCAACCAGCTAACCAACTTGGCCACCTTTTGGCGTGAAGCGGCTCATAAACCACTTCTGGAAGGGCTGGGCAGTCATTATAAGCACTGTATCAACACTGTAATTGATTTCTGATGAATCAGATCATAAAGGCCACAAAATAAATTTCTTTTCGCCAATGTAAATATTGTAAGATTCAGTGAGTTATCAAGCATTGATTGCGCTTGGTATGATTCCCTTTATAGACACGTGTCTGCTAAATTGTTTGTTTTAAGCTAATGCGTCACAGTAGCTGAAGGAATTGTTATTTTATATTCTTGTGGGTGTAATATTATATAAACCAATATCCCTCCAATATAGTAAACAAGGAGTAACAAAATGATTCCGCATAAAAAAATATCAAACAGACTTAATTTCAACATACAATGTATTCAGCGTCAATGGAAGTTTTGCAAGAGTTCAACTTTGCCAAATGCATACAGGTGTTGTTACTAGTGCCGTGCTCGATTGGGCTGTGCGCGCTGTGCCAGAATAGCTAATCGAGCATACAAATGAAGCAGAAAAGTGTCGAAGGCACGGCTATTGAACAATCATGACATGATGGAGTTCTAGCAGCATGTTTGACGACATTTTTGAAGCAATCTGTATGTTAAGCAACAATTCAAATTTTATCATACAAAGTCAGAGCTACACCTTCCTTTCATACTTTTCTGTGTCGTCTGCTTGTCTGCTATTTTGTCCACACCACCTTCTCGTTTGGAACTGTGCGCACTGTTCCAGAACACAGTTCCAGAGCACTCGATTGGTATACGAAAAATTCCGACTTTGCGCACAGCCCAATCAAGCATGGCCCATGTGAAATACTTTTGAGAGTACTCGTAAACCGCTAGCGTCTCATAGATAGAATACAGGCAAACAGTGCAAACCCAGATCAGACGCCGCAAAATACGGCGTCTGATCAGAGTCTGCAATATTTGCACAAGACAAAACTTAATTTACAGAAGGACTCATCATTTGACAAAGATAGAATAGTCCACTTTGCATCAATGTGTCACAGTATGCCAAGCGATGTTAGAAGATAAGAGGCAGCGAATAAACTCTCACTGCTATGTTGCCTTGAAATTCCTAAGTATTCTTCGTTTGAAGTTAGCAGCAAGAAAAGCAAGAGAAAATGATACAGCATAATATTTCCCTAAACAGATTTTAAACCGATCATGAATTTGCAGTTACCAGTAATTATCTGGTATTAAAAACCATTACATTTTTGAATTAATAAACATTTTAATTAACAATTATTTTTATCGTTTGTTCAAATCCTTAAACTTCAATGGTTGCGAGTTGACATTAGGGGAGCAAATTCTTTCCTCTGAGAGTCTATTTCATCAAAAAGAGAGAAAAAACTGAAAATAGCAGAGGTTTTCCCCGTTCATCTTATCATGGAATCTAAAAATCTAGTAAACATGCGTTGTTGGTTATAATGGAGACTTTTGCTGCTGCAACTTAATATATTTTTTCGACCAGTGGACCTGTCCATCCTCACCATTTAGGTGAGTCCATTTCTAGTTTTAGGGGTTTCTGTTGAATTATTTCACTTTTATTGTATTTTGCATGGAAATTCCTGTAAGCAAATAGTGTTGATCCTGATCAGGCGCCGCCTTCCGCAGCATCTAAGCTATGTCTGCACTGTAAAACTAGTTTCCATTCTAAAAAAGGTTAAAAACACATCCTCCTACAATTTACTATAAAATATCTAAATCGATCTTCTATCTAAATCCGTGAAAGTAATTAATACAGCTGCTACCGTTTTAAGAACAGTAAATACCAGATTTAACCTAAAATACTCGGCCAGACAAGCTTGAACAAGCAGTTCAGACCCAGATCAGACTGCTATTGCTATTGATATGTTTGTTTTGTTTCTGTAGGAGCAAATTCTGTCCTGTAGAAGCAGATTCCGAATTGGTGGAAGTGTGCCCTCCGAGGAAGCAAAAGTTCTTCCTCTTTGTAAAATGGCAGAAAAAAGATGCAAACTCGTACACCTTAATTAATCTTCCTAAATGAACCGTGGCAATATTTTTTTTTCTATTTTTAGCGCGCCTTTGTGTGTGCGTTAGCGTTAGCGTCAACTTCCTCGCCTGCGTCCGTGATCAGGTTAACCAGTGTTGAATTTTGCGTTTAACTCGATGTTTATCTCTGTATTTTACAAACTATGTACAGCAGCTACAGTCATCATACTTGGTACATATATACATCCATATGACTGTAGCAGCTGCATGACACAATTCTGTTTCATTGGCCTACATGTTACGGTTGACTGACTTTAGTGTTTGGCGCCGTTTTTAAGGCAAAAGTTTTAGTTTTGCTGATACCTTTGAAACAAGAGAGTTGATAATTGGTCAAATAGGATATCCCTCTAATTCCAGCAGCTCCACTGAAAGATGGATTAACTTCATATCTGGCAAAGTGGATCAGTGTGACTTTGCGAATGATCCCATACTATTTATAGATCACTGTGGCCTACATTTCATGGTTCAGTGTTTTTGACTTGTATCTTGAGCACTATTTGGAAAATTTCCATCACACATGGGATAATGGTTCAGTCTGACTCTGCAAATGAAAAAAAAAAATACTATTTGTAGGTCACTGTGACCTATATTTCGTGGTTTACTGATTTTGCCTTGGATTTCACTTGAAAAACTGTTTAAGAGATTAACATCATACTTGGCATGTTGATTACTAGCCTGACACTTTGAAGGACTTGAGGTCACTCTGACATGCATGTCAAGCTTCAGTGATTTTGCTTCATATTTTGAGCATTTATCATAAACCTTGGATAATGGTTCAGTCTGACACTGCAGATAACCTCATGTATTTGTAGGATTTTGTATCTGTGAGAATCGGGCACCCATGAGGCGCGCTTCGTTGTTTCTGACAACTCTTGTTTAAAAATGGACGAGTCGATTATATAGATAGTTCTGATGTCCGATTATTTTCTATAAACACAGTAACGTTAAGCAATCGGTAGGGCACCTGACTCGTAAGTCAGAGGTCCTGGGTTCGAATCCCGGTCTGGCCACATACTTTCGTTTCTCCTTCCGCTGATTCAAGAAGGGCAGTTGTCAGTTACTGGCGAAAGTATGTGCACTTAGTACTGGTAAACCGCTTAGGAGGTCTAAGCCTGCCCAGGAATAGTGTGGTTAGGTTAACTGACCGTCCCGACATGACCTTAGTTGTTTACCGTGGACGTTAAGCTTCAAATCAACCAACCAGTAACGTTAAAACAGTCTTAGAAAATTTAACGCGACAGTACCGTATATTATGTCACCTGAAACTGTAAATGTTTGCCTTAGGAAACAGCAACTTACTCATTTTAGAAGAGTATGATAAAACGTTTTGCCATTTGCATAGAATCCATAGATAATGGAAAAGCTGTACACTTACCAATGAAGATTGTGAATAAACTGCGCCACTGATCGACTGATGCATTTTATTTCATGTTCGCACTTGGCATCGGGCACCCTTTCTCGCATGCGCTTACATTGTCTCCAGATGACTGTCATAAAGCGTTTGTGAGAGTTCTAATCATCCACTCTGTAAAGCCATATTTAGACCTCGGGGAAAATTACTCCCTGACATGTCTGCGTTCTCATCGTTTAACAGAAAAGAGCGAAATTAGACATGGCATCACTTTAGCTGTTGTTTATAAGAGATTTTTAAGGCTTAGCCGCGTGCATGAAACCATTCCTATCAGGGAAGACTCATATCAGACTGCACGCGTATGCAGTCTGATCAAAGTGCCCCCGATCGCTTAAGTAATGCATGGAGATCTACCGTCACGCGCCTCTCGATAGATTTATGGTTACTCACAGTGCAGCCCGCTGGACAAAATATGATGGTTGTCTCCCTTAGATCATGTTGAAGTTTCGATATTGTTATTCGCGTTTTTTTTTTTTTTTCCACAAAGTCGAATTTTTTAATTATGAAAATCTCACTTCGTAAGAATTTGATATACAAAGAGTTTGTTGAGATAATGCGGGATATTAGTCAGGTCCTCTTATATTAGATTGTACCGTGGCAAAAGGTTTTTGAGTTAAATTTAGTCGGTTGGTTGGTTGCTTTGGGTTTAGCAGGTCTTTGAGTCAGTATTTCAGTCTATATTGAACCGTCTCCAAGAAAGAGGCAGAAAGAAAGAGATATGATGGGGGAGAGAAAAATGTCCAGACAACTCCCGCCGGCACCTATTGCGGGCATAGAAGGCCTTTCTCTACTATTATCCAAATTAGCAGGACGCCTCGACATTGAAAGTTTTTGGAATTGATAAGGTAAGTTTAAGACGCACATGCATGTCAGCAAAATCGTGAGGCAGTAGTTTGCGATCACATGATGATATCCAGGTATTCATTTACGTCATTTGTTACCTCAATAGATTTTATTTGGACCTATCACACGATTTCAATCGCGGTTCGCGATTCTGAGATGTATTATGTTCTTTTGAATGTATTATACAGCAGTATTATGCTCTAAACCAATGCCAGCCTATGATAGTCATTTTAGACTATTTCACAGATGTCTTAATTTTTCATAGCTTAGCATGCATGAAAATACAGGAATGAGGTCCGTGTATATTCAGATTAACTTCCTCAGTGAACCAGTTTCAAAGTTCGTCCGAGCGTGTGTCTATAAAATCTAATTGGATTCCAGCTTCATTTATAGCTTCAGCCCGAGCAAAATATCGATTCTATATTGTACAAGAGCTAACGAATTGAAAGACATCAGCCAAGCGCAATGTCATCCCTTTCATAATCTGTTTTTGCCCGCATGTCGAATAAAGGCTATAGATTAGTAGATTAATGTAGCATATGAGAACGTAGGTAAAAGTAACTGCTTTACCTGTACTTAGTGTCACGTGATATTTGATAGTCACTCAGGTCTATCGAATTTGAATAGGAAGTCGGGCTTATATAAACTTTTTAGCTACAATTATTATTATATGTTTTTGTTCTGTTTTGGAATTTTCTGTTTGATTTCCAGTCTTACTATTGAAACAGAGTGTGTTACTTCTATTGGATTGATCAGTGTGTCTATATAATTGTATCTTATTGTGTAGGGGGACACTGACTTTGGAATCAATATAAAATCGCGGCCAGGTATAAAATCCACGGTGTATAAACTATAATTTTGTCGACATTTGTGTGGGTCATATGGTCAGTTAATGGCCTGAGTGACAAGAGTTAATGTTTCCCAAATTTGGATTAGTTTTCAGTGGTATTTTGAAATATATTTCAGTGTTACGGAGTGCTCCGGGCGTAACGGAGATATAAAAAATGTAGGATGCGTATAGGTAAACCGTAGGTAAACTCTAGAAAAGTATATAAAGCTTGGATTTAACAAAAATTGGGACATACTTAATTTCCGATTAAAAAAGTGTGTTTTCTTTGTATTATTTGTGTAAAGCAAATAGTGACTATGAATATTAGTTTGGTGACATATTTATTGGCATTACAGCTGATATAAAAGCCCTCATAAAATCTATACCCCGAGGACAAATGTCTTGCAACAAAAAACTGAACTAATCTTAGGGGCACACAACTCTGTATCAACATCGACCAAACGCTGAATTAACGTTTATTCAATGTTGGATCGGCCTTGTGTGCCTACAGTGACGTCTCAATGCGTAGCCTATTCGCTGCTGACGGGTCGCATCTGCTCTAAGAAAAACTGATCTAAATTTTGGCCTTTGATGACTCGGAACTAAAGCATTTACGGACAAACTAAAGGTCTGGTTCTCTGTACTCTCAGTGGTATAAGCATGCAAACAAAACAAAAAAATATCAGTTTTACCTTCACGCTGAGCCACTTGGGGAACGTTGTTACGAGAATTAAAACAGAACAGGACCAATATATTATTTTCTGGTTACCAGTTGGGAAAAGAATAGTACACTAAGCGATATAGTGAACGGGACCCTTCACCCTGTACGTTGTATTTTTACTATATAAAAAGCTTGTGATATCGAAAACGGGTAATGTTGGTTACAATAGAAATTTCGACATTTTAATGAGAAATTCCTAGATGTTTGTTTTATTTTCATTGATCTACCAAATCAAGGTCATTTACAATAAGGGAAACTGCGTGCAAATCTTGCTGCGAAAGTCTCACAGTAAATGAACTTATACCACTGGGATAGCGGCGAGGCCTTTTGATCAGAGTTTTCCATTCTTGTGAGATGTGATGAATCTATACCATCAAAAACATAGGCTCAGATTAGTATGCGTGATTGTGCAGACTGATAACACTCCCAGTGGACACACAACGTTTAATCAACATAGCATCGACATTGTTTCAACGTCATGACGTTGAAGCAATGTTGAATCAATGTTGATTCAATAGTATGTGCCTGCTGAACTAATAAGCCATTGGGACATTCTATGATGGCGCTGCTCATACCTGTGTGTTTAGTTTTAAAATGCTAGTCCCAGCAAATCAGTATTTATTTAAGACCAAAACTTTAGGAATTATTTACCCAGCGGATTAATTGTAATTGTATCAACATCGGCGAACTTTGACGCATGGTATACCAAGCGAAATGCAGAATAGCTCTTCAAATCGAGGTTTGGAAACGCCACAGTTGGTTTTGAGCTTAAAAACCTATATTTCAGACCTTCACTCCTAGGTTTCAGATTACTTTATTTGACATCGGTTTTCTACGGTATCAGTTCTACGTTCCAAATTTTAAAAACCAGATTTTGTGAAAGGGAGTCACGTTTAACATTGTTTTTACGTTCAAATATATGTTTCAAACTAAAATCATGGTTGGTGGTTTGAAAGTTTCAAACCATAATTCTGTTATCAAAATCTGGTTTTGTGACACTTCGAAAGTTTTAAAGGCCCCATTGCTCTTATCAGTATGAAAAATTTTATCATGAGGTATCGCTGCAAGCTTCTTAGTATAGTATCGTCAGTGCCCAGCAGGCACACGACGTTGAAATGACGTCGCACTGACGTCGATGCGACGTCATGACGTCGCATTGACGTCAGTACGACGTAATTTCGACGTCATGTGCCCGCTGGGTGTAGATGACCGTGATTAGTCAGCATTAAACAAATGAAACATCCTTGAGGTTTACATAAAAAGGGTTTGAAAACTTATTTGGGTCATTTTAGTTGGCAACTAAAATGACCTACTTTCGATTTCATTAAGTTGAATAAAATGGTAAAAATACAATGTCCAGTCGTGGAGTCCCAATCACTATCCCGCCTATGTTTATATAGCATTTCTAGACGGGAAACCAGATCAGGAAATTTTAATTTGTTGACCGATTTTTTATTTTTTTCAAGAACTTGTTTTCTCTACTTTTTGTCAGTTATATGACTCAATACATTGTATATGCACATCAACCCACATTTTAATACCAAACGTGAAGGTTGAACCGCCTTTTACAATGATTTGAGTTTAGACGTTTTTACCACTGATAGGCCTGGAGACTTTAAATCATAGATTGAAAACTTTAGATTTAAGTTTCAAAATAATCTTCCATTGAAAGTTCATACGCTGTTTAAAATTTTCAAGAATTTTAGATTTGAAAGTTTAAAACGTAGTTAAAGAAATAAAATTTTCGAAACTTGGCTGTGAGCAGTAAAACCCAAGTACTGAAAAAAAAAGGTATTTAAAGCTCATACCTAGGTTTACAAGTTTCAAAATCTGGGATTAAGGACTGTTTGTGCAGGATGAGAACTGGGCTCTAAATGATGTATTAATTTAGCTAGGGAGAAAGGTTATATTGGTATATTAGTTTTTGTTCCCACTGTGGTTTGGATGTCTCGGAATGGGAAGAAAGATATACTGATGCATATAACCGGCGATCTATCATGTGTAGCGAACACAGCAGATTAAGGTGGTGATTTATGGTAAATGTAAAAATCTGCATAAAACCATAAAAAAGTAACGTATCTCCCTGAAAGTTAGCAGACTTCTTATTTTCGTTGTTCTTTACAGTTTAGAATACAAAATAGAAGTACATGCTGGTTAAAAAAGTGTTTTTGTAAGGAAAGATCAAAGGGTAATTTTCTGCGAATAAATCTGAAAAAATAATATCGCTATTGAAAATTTACGTAGTGCTGAAGGTGCATTGTTGCATAATGAAGAGCGTCCTAGCAATTATTTATTCCAACTCTTTCTCAAATTGTAAAGTAGACCGGATGAAAACGGTAGCTTTTTCTCAATGTTCAACCATGTACAAAGTAAATGTACACTGGACGCATTTATTAAATATAGGGTAGGCAAGCATACCTATGTTAACACCTACAATATAAATAATACATTACTGACATGGTCAGTGGTGTGTAGATAAAATTGTTCAACCTTGTTAAAATAGTATCACCTGTCTCACCTGTGTGTTTTGACAAAAAAATTTGGACACAGACTGCATCTTTTTTTCATCTGCTCAGCCTGATAATGTGTGAAAGAGTTTGAAAAAATAATTGCTAGGACGCTCTCCATTATGCAACAAGGTACTCTAAGCACCAAGTATATTTTCAATAACGATATTATTTTTTCAGATTTATTCGCAGAAAATTACCCTTTGATCTTCTCTTATAAAAACACTTTTTAACATTAACAAATGCTGCATTTTGGGATTCTAAATTATGAGAAACAACATAAAGAAGGCATCTGCTAAGTTTTGGAAAGATCAGTGTTATTTTGAGTATTTTATGCAGATTTTTGTCTTTGTCCCAAATCAGTGATTATCACCACCTTAAATCCTTACACATATTAGTCTGGTACACATAGTTATAACGAATTTTGTCCCCCCACCCCCCTCAACGTTGTCTCGTTGTGTGATACAAAGGATTCCTGGTAGCTCAGGTTGTCAAGCGCTGGCTTGCTGATCTAGCGGTCCCATGTTCGATTCCTGCTGGAGGTCAAAATCCTTTCGACTGTAAATGAGGTTCCTTTGCACACAGCCTTTCAGTATCACCCTCCTGTCATCCTGGTATGACTGAAACACTGGTAAAAAGGACGTAAAATTGCAAGCGATAGGCTCATCAATCTTAATAGAGTGGGTATTTTATGGGAAAGAATTATTGACGCCATTTTTTCTGTCTCAAGTATTCTTACCAGTTTCGTGTAACAGTAACTCATAATTAGCAAATACTTATTAATATAATAGATAATCATTGTCAATTTACCATAGAATATGGACGTTTCAGACACAAGAATTCAATATTATCGTTCACAGGGGAATTAAGTCGATTTACTGAGATGATGAGTAACGAAGCCCGTGTAAACTAAAAAAATAATTGTCTGTTATAAAAAAGGGTCTTTGTTCCAAAAAAGTTCCATTGCCCTCGTGCCAATCCAGCTCCCCCAACCCCCAGGGGAACCTAATTACTGTCGGCGTACAAATTGGGTGGGAGTTTCGATTTGTAATGATTTCAAATACATTATATCCACCGTATAAATGTCCCAATGGGGTTTCAGAATCGATATAGTTCTGTAGTAGGATAATGGTTTATAGGGTCTCCAAGTTTATGGGTTTGAACAGAAAGTCATCTGGATGTCTCTTGTTTTTGCTGTATAAATGCCACAAGGGGCGCAGCTGCCTTGACGCAAATACGCAGGTGCGTATTGAAATTTTGTCATATTGACAAAATTTCGACACGCACCAGCATATTTACAGAATTGGGCAAGATTTCAATACAAGCTGCAAACTGACATGACAATATGAAATATCCAAGGGGCTAAACCACATGATTTCCTCTCAAGGAGAATAAACACCTGACTTTGCGTATCACGTAATTGCCTCTAGCTACGCCCCCTGGCCACTGTAAGCTCTCAATACAGTTTTAACGTAGATATTCTTCGGGTTTATAGCTAAAGGTGCCAACAGGGAAATGGCCTGATCAGAATGTCATAATATTCATGCTAATATGAGTCTGAAGGAAAATGGGTACACTTTCATAGGAAGCAACTCTGCCATTTACAATTTTGCATCCTTCTTCAAAAGAGACTCCTCTTTAAAGAAACAGATTGCTCATCCACAGGCATATGTATTCCTTTACCTTTAATAGAAGTCCCCATTTTGGAAGGGTAAGCCAACAGTGACCCCTTGTAAATGGCGGGAAAACGTGAAGATGGGCCCATTTACATCAATTGTTTGTCTTTTTCTGTTTGAATCAGAGTTATAAAGTTCAGTTTCTGTGGCGCGGGATATGGACATGGTGCTTTAACTTTTTGGAGGAAAAATATCTGAAAATGATTCTTTTTATTACATTTCATCACACAGTTTCTAAAGGCAACTGAACTAAAGGTGAGATGTTCTTAAACAGGTCATCGATATCTTTAGGCCACAAGATTAATGGCCACATATGGAGCAGGCATTCAGAGCCACTCAACCATGATTCTTTTTCACTGTTATTAATGTTATTTTCACATCACAAATGTTTTCATTGACGGACAATCACCTTAAATTCGTTCTTCTATGCTGAGAAGCATAACCAAAGGGTATAATCGATTCCGCTAATTTTCGCTTCCTGCAGAGACTGTACATCATATTTGGCTTCCGCCGAGACTGTCCGCGATCTCTTGCTTCCTGCAGAGACTTCTGTACATGATAAATGGCTTCCTGCAGAGACTGTCCGCGTGATTCTGCTTCCTGCCGAGGCTCTCGGCAGGAAGCAGAATCACGCGGACAGTCTCGGCAGGAAGCCAATGTTCGAGGACAGTAGTCCCTGCAGGAAGCAAGAGTTCGCGGAAGTCTCGGCGGAAGTCAAATATCGCGGACTGAAATAATGTCTCAGAGGGGTGTTAAACTCAAAACAACCAACTAACAAGCTCTCTTACACATTACGAAGTATGTGGATATCTAGGAACTGCGGAGGAGCCCCAGTAACTCGATGGTTAAGCCCTGTATAACTTGCATAGCTTTCAACATTTTAGCATCACTAGGCTTAAATTTTAGCAATCAGTCGTAAGGTGGTGGCGTTATCTAGACCAATAGTGCAAAGTTTTGACGAAATTTTGTTTACATTTATATCATCTTTATCAAAAGGATTAAACCTTCCCAAAAATAGATAAGTGTTGAAGTTCTGGGTCTCACGAAATAGTGATTCGGCCAAATAATACAGAGTAACTTTGGATTTGGTATTCATTCTTCCTGTGTAAAAGTGAATTTGATACATTGACTAATGTTATTTTCTACATATTGATAGTTTGCTTTACAAATACATTAAGGTCCGATTTCACGTCGAACTTAGTACACGGATTAACATTCGGAACACCAAAATTTTACATTGCGCCTTACGATAAAATAAACCACGGACTTGTTAAAATGAGTTCTAACTGTGACGTGAAATCGGGCCTAAGTATACTATACCGTGATTTTTTTAATGATGCCCAATCTCTGTGGTGAGCCACAGTGTGTATACAAATGACATAAGTTTGAGGTAAAAGTCATTTATTACCGATAATTGTATACTTAAAAGTCAAACCCTAAACATGGTGAAATGTCTTTGGATTGTACCGGATATAACCACGTATTTCGAAATCCCCAAAACAGCCTTTTATATAATAGTAGATTAAAATACTTTTTATGCATGGTGGAACAACAAACCAAAGAGGGCAGTCAGATGTTAACACACTATCGTTGTTGATAAAATATTTACTATACATTATCTCACTACAAAGATTGACATTTTTTTACATCAGTACGTATTCTTCGGTGTCAGAGAACCTGGTCTTGTTTCACAGTAGTGTAATATCACAATCAATTTTCCAGATGGTAATATACTGATCTGTATTAGTATTTCATTTTCTATTGATTCAAGCACTTGTTTTCAACTGTCTGCATGCGTCAAAGTTCTCTAAGCGATACCTGATTCCCATATTAATGAAACCAGTGGTTTGAAATGTTTCCGCACCTGAGTTATGTGACACATGAAACAAACAGCGTTCTGTTTTCATTTCAATGTTCAGAGCTTTGGATCGCATCTATATGAGATTTGATGGCAGTATGGTGATATTTTTGTTATATAACATAAAAACGAATGTTGTTGTCATACTTTTGAACCGCCTCGACGAGGCGGTTCAAATGAGTAGCAACAATATGCGTTTCCTAGAAGATTAACAGAATCTTCTCAGAGTTTTCACCAAAGAGACATCTTATTTGGAGCTCTATCAGTACATATGAGCCGCGACACGACAAAACCAACAATGTGGTTGTGCGTCCAGCGCAGACTCAGATCAGCCTGGGTATCCGCCTGATCTGATCAGACTCTTCACTTAGCGTTTAAAAGGTAGCTAAGGGTCTAAGCTACTTTCATGCGGACAACGAAGACTCTGATCAGAATGGGCGGATGCCCAGGCTGATCTGAGTCTGCGCTGGGCGCACAACCATATTGTTGGTTTTGTCGCGTCGCGGCTCATATATTGTTTTCTTTTTTGTGACAGTAGATTTTATTTAGAAAATAAATAATCAAGCTTGGCATTTGGAACCTAGCCTTTCAAGCTCGCGTCCTGCAATATACATTTGAATTTGTCCATTTCAAAACTAGTGTTTAAACTTTTTTCAAACATGTGAAAGGAGTGTTATTTCATTTATTGCGAAATTTGTGGAACAATATGGATTAACATGACAAGAAAGTGAAACAAAATATGGCAGGACCTTCAGACAGTAAAGAGGGGAAGGGGAAGAAAAGGGCCCCTAAACCCCCACCAAAACCAAGAAGAGCAGATCAAAGATCTTTAATCAGCAGGGATGGGGCAGCTACGGTGAGTTATCTGCTATAAGTATTGAACTTTTCACACTCAATAATCCAGGTATATTGATTATGTCTTGTTTTATTTCAGTGTAGATCGAAATCATTTATTTTGCATATTAATTGTATGTACATTGTATATGCATTAGGTGTATGTATAATTTCAAGGTGATATTTAAGCTCACATGTAGGAAAGTATAGAAAGAGTTGTAGGCCTACCCCAGATACCTAGACCAAGCTTGATTGGGCTATGCGCACAGTCGGAATTTTAGGGACACCGATCGAGAGCTCCGAAACAGAGGGTGAAGGTCATGGTCGATTGGGATGTGCGCTCAGTCGGAATTTTAGGAACAGCTATCGGGTGCTCCGGAACATGCGCCCTGTTCAAGACGATGAAATGGTGTAGACAGAACAAATAGTAAAAAAAATGGCGGACGGCATAGAAAATATAAAAAGAATATATACTCTAAGCTTGTTTAATAAAATGTGAATTGTTTTCCCGTAACCAGTCTGCTAGGAGGGCGCCATATATCATGATTGTTTTCATCGCCACTTCCCTGCTCGATTGGTATGCTAAATTCAACTCTCATAACAGTTCTTGCACAGTGTTCACATTCTCTGCTGGGTCGTGCTCGATTCGGCTGTACGCACTGTGCCAGAACTGTTATGAAAGTTCCGGAATTAAGCACCAATGGAGCAGGAAAGTGGCAAATACACGGCTGTTGAACAATCATAACATGATGGCATCCTAGAAACACACCATTTCTTCTGTGTGACGATATTAAGGTGATGCAATCCTATTTTTAAGGGACAAAAATTCAGATTTATCTAAACTAAAGATATATTTTCTGTGTCGTCTGCCTTATCATATGGAATTTTCTGTGTCGTCTGCCGTTTATATCATATGGAATAGTACGCACCGTTCCGGAAGACTGTTCTGACGCGTGTGAGCACAGCCTACTGGCGTACCAGTTTCATGTTTGCCTCTCTCGTCAATGCTTGTCAACCCTTAAAAGAAAGAATTAGTTCCCTCAAGAAGCTAATGCTTTCATTTAAAAGTTGCCATCTTTGAAGGAATGTCTCGGAAGCTGTTATCCTTGGTAAAAATGGCAGAAAACATGTGCTCATGTGCACGTAGTAGACAAATATACATACAACAGACCAAACGTCTATTTGGCATAAACGGTTAATGAACAAGTACTTGCTTTACGAAAATAAGACGGTCCGATTATTCCGATTTACTCCTCATGTCAACAAACCTTGTATTTGTTATTAAAGACAAATATTCTCTGCTATATAGAACACACCCTCAGTCTTTATTGGTTTTATGACCCTGTTATGTCATTAACTATGTGAGAAGGAGCGGCTGTAGTGTAGTGGATAACACTCCGGACTACCAATCCAGGGGTCGCAAGATCGATCCCCCGCTTCTCCGGTCTTTCGGATGAGACTTTAAACCGAGGTCCCGTCTCCATATGACCGTTGTTGGTGGGACGTTAAACCCGAGTTCACTCACTCACTCACTTATCTATGTGAGAAGGGGTATATTCCTGGATGAAATGGCCGTGTCACTGGACTATTGCATAATAAGCTTATGGCCCCAATAAACAAGAATATTTGTCTTTAAAAATTAAACAATATCTTATTCGCATAAGTGTACTGTTACAAACAACAAGTAATATGCAAATGGGATTCAGAAAAAAAGTCAACGGACTTATCTAAATCTGTATCCCAAGATTAATCCTTGTATTTAGAACATTGTACTTCACGCAGTGTAGTCCCGTATTAGACTGCTTCTAGAGAAACGTTCTGATGGTGATTTGCCCTGTTTGCTGTTGTCAACCCTGTAACTGATCCTAAATAAATATTATACTGTGACTGGGTTGTTGTTTCAGAATACTGCATAATATCAACAAAATCTGCCAGTAAGTGTGATTGACAAAAATTTATAATTGTCAACAAAACAGAGAAAAAATCGTCGAACATGTGAAAATGGAATTCGGAATTAATTTGGCCCCTTTTAGCAAGCTCAGATCAGTCGAAGCCTTCTCCGACTGAACTGGTCTTTTGTTTTTATTTTTTGTAACATTAGAGCTCTCGAAAAATGGCAGAAATATTAAAGGAGAGAAAAAAGAGAAGATTTTGAGCGGTCAGCAATGGTTCGGGTTGACCTCGGAAATACCTTCATGTTTTCCCGCCGTTAGTTTTCAAGTTGCTTCTTTGGACGAAGAGGGTCTTCTCTTACTTTCTTAAAGGAGAAATTTTTCATCCTTAGGTTGGTTGTTTTGGGTTTAACGACTCTTCGAGACAGCATTTCAGTCTATATACAGCTGTCCCCTCAGAGAGAGGGAGAAAGAAAAGAGACATGATAAGCGCGAGAAAAAGCGGCTAAACAACCCCTTTGTTCTACTATTATTCAAATTACTGAAAGCTAGGTCACTGGAAGTTATCCAGCACTAGTATCGCCCGACCCGACCACCCGGTCGCTAAGAGAGCAATGTTTTCACTTAAAGAGTATCCCAATTATCTTCAAAAAAAGGGGCATAATACGAAAATAGCAGAGTTGCATCCTTTAAAAGTGATCCCATCTACCTGAGCTCTACATTGATCCTAAAAGGTAAAAAAGCAGACCACAAAGTGAACGTCCGCAACATTTCAAAAACTGTTTCGTCCAAGCTATATCATTGTTCAAAGACTATTCAGAGGGCAGACAGTATCGAGGCTCATCTGACATCATAAACTGCCTCAACAGGATAATTCAACACTTTCCTTTTTTTATATTTTTTTTTTGGCGCTTTAAAAGTAAAAATGTTCGCCGCGGATTTCGGAATTATAATATGATACTATATACATGAGGAATTCATGTATTGCTAATTTAATTTTCCCTGAGGCCAGATCCGCTTGTCATCGTATGTACAGGAGTTGACAGTTGTCGCTTGATCCACTGACCTGACAAGAGCCGTTTTAATGCCCGTATTGCGACAAAGAAGCATGGAGATAATGCAAATACATGTTAGCGCACACAGGGTTCTGGGGTTCGTCTATCTGCACGGAGAGAATCAATGCATACATGTTCTTACAGTCTTAGGAACCCCGGTAGCTCAGTGGGTTAAGCGCTGGCCTACTGATCTAGCAGACCCGAGTTCGAGCCCTGCTTAAGGTGGTGATTTAGGGTAAATGTAAAAATCTGCATAAAACCATAAAAAAGTAACGTATCTCCCTGAAAGTTAGCAGACTTCTTATTTTTGTTGTTCTTTACAGTTTAGAATACAAAATAGACGTACATGCTGCTTAAAAAAGTGTTTTTATAAGGAAAGATCAAAGGGTAGTTTTCTGCGCAATAATCAAAAAAATTAACATCGTTATTGAAAATTTACGTAGTACTGAAGGTGCGTTAATGCATAATGAAGAGCGACCTAGCAATTATTTATTCCAGCTCTTTCTCAAATTGTAATGTAGACCAGATGAAAACGGTAGTTTTTTTCTCAAATGTTCAACCATGAACAAGGTAATGTACACTGGATGCATTTATTAAATATAGGGTAGGCAAGCATACCTATGTAACGCCTACAGTATAAAGAATACATTACTTACATGATCACTGGTGTGTAGATGAAATTGTTCAACCTTGTTAAAATAGTCTCACCTGTTTCACCTGTGTGTTTTGAAAAAAAAAAATTGGACACAGACCACATCTTTTTTCATCTGCTCAGCCTGATAATGTGTGAAAGAGTTTGAAAAAATAATTGCTAGCTCGCTCTCCATTATGCAACAAGGAACTCTCAGCACTAAGTATATTTTCAATAACAATATTATTTTTTCAGATTATTGCGCACAAAATTACCCTTTGATCTTTCCTTATAAAAACACTTTTAACATTAACAAATGCTGCATTTTGGGAGTCTGAATTGTCAGAAACAACATAAAGAAGGCATATGCTAAGTTTTGGAAAGATCAGTGGTATTTTGAGTGTTTTATGCAGATTTTTGCCTTTGCCCCAAATCAGTGATTATCACCACCTTAAGGCGAGAATCTTTCCTACCGTAAACGGGGTTCCATTGCACACAGCCTGTCATTTTCACCCTCCCATCATCCTGATATGACTGAGATACTGTTGAAAAGGACGTGAAATCGCAAGTCATCCATCCATATTCTTACAGTCATATCAGATACTTCCCTGCTGTCTTCAACACTCAGTAGAACTTGACGCAATATGCTGTGTGCAGATTTTATGAGCTTTGAGGGAACATGAAATAAAGACTCAGCCGTTTCAGGAATAGTATGGAAAATTAACTTTGCAAAGTGGAATAACCAATTCAAGCACAGCGATAAATAAACAGTAGCACATTTCATGCAGTTGATGACCACAATGTAGCATATCCAACAGATTCACGTCCTACAGATTCTAGTGCTGCACTTATCCTCAGTTGGCTCGTAGCACCTGTATTGATGGCTAGGGATAAACAATTTATAGCATCATTTGATAGCTAGAACATTTGTTTATTTGTGAAATAAACAATACCAGGATAATTGCCATCTGTATTCTATTCCATGAATTATTAGTTTATATAATCTTAAGTGGAAATACACTGTGCCTGTACAAGCTTGTACATATCACTTTTAATTCTATACTTGATCCCTGTACATTCATACAAACACACTTCCTGATTTGTACTCTGTTTCTGCAAGGAAAAAATGCTGGGAAATAAACCCTTAATGCGCCAAAAAGCAGACGACAAAATTTACGTCTGCAGAAATTTGAAAAATGTTTTGTCCAAGCTATATCATAGTGAGAATTCAAAGACTACAGGGCAAACAGTGTAGATACAGATGAGATGGCTCATGATGAGCCACCTCTTCTGGATCTACACTGTTTGCAAATTTTTGGCGCTTTAAGGGTTAAAATATGAAGCTCCTATAAGGAGACTGCCAGAACTTAATAAAGTACTCTTCGACTTTTAACAAAATGCAGATATTGGGGGCCGTGGTGTAGTGAATAAGACACAAGACTACCAATCCAGGGGTCGCAGGTTTGATTCCGCGCTTCTCCGGTCTTTCGGATGAGACTTTAAACCGAGGTTCCGTCTCCGTATGTCCTTAGTGATGGTGGGACGTTAAATCCGAGTCCACTCACTCAATTAATGCACATTAGTATTGAAAATTTCATTTCAGTTTTGAAAATGATAAACGCAGAGCTCCTGAGAGCGGTCAAACCGAAATTTCAAAGCATGTATTAGGTACAAATATGCTTTTAATGTATGATATGAAAGCATCTTGACATCTATAGCATCATAATATCTTAGCTAGCTATTTGCAGAATTAGAATGGAATTGTGCGTAAACCAGGCGTAATACTGTTCGTTTGTAATACGAAAGCAGCCTGTACGAGACTACACAAGGGTTATGTCTTTCAATTCCGTCGCATCACTTGACTACCTCATCTTAGGTAATAGTATGGGCGACGTTGCCTTTATTAATCTTTCGGCTTTGGGATGTGTACAGTATGGCAACACGGTTTAAACGTCCCATTCTTGCGGAAGTTACTGGTCTTGGACCTGACTGAGCAAGGGCCTTCTGTGCTTACAGTGGGTGCGGAAGGGCGTTGTTTCTCGTCTTTTCTGTCTTTCTGTTCTTTTTTTCTCCCTTTCTGATATTGACAGAAATACTGTCTTAAAGGCCCGTTTAACACAAAAACAAATTTTCTTGACACTTTAGCGGTTTCGTAGAGATCATCGTCTTGGTTAAGGCCTGATCATGGTGATGAACGCGCAAACCATATCGTTTACGGTTGCACTTCTTGACCATGGCGAGAAGATCTTCAAATAGTCATAGCTTTGCTCACCTGGTACCGGGTGTGGTCTGTGTAATTATTGAGCTGGGGTTCAGATGTGGTCCTTTTACACAGATGCATATTCTGGTCTCTGGCAAACTCTACTCGGCTATAAAACGTTTTTTAGCTCTAGAATGTACCCAAATATCTAAATCAGCATTATGAAATTCTGCTATAAGACGGGGTCCGTCCTTCTAAAACAGTCCCCAAAATCTAGATCCGTCTTTTAAGACGGATCTAGATTTTGGGATTGTTTTGGAAGGAGAAAACCCATCTTATGACTGAAGAAATGTGGCAAGTTTCTTGCATACACTGTAGTCTAATATGCATTTTCACTTGATTATACAAACGATACAGACATTTGAGTGGTCCCAATAGAATCTTCATAGATTAATTGGGTTTCTGATAAAACATAAATGCCTATAATTATACCTACAAAATACAGATGCCATGTAAATTGAGACATAGCAGCTTCTGTGAGATTAGATTCTCTACACATAGATACAATGATGATACAATGGAACTATTGAGAGTTACAAGCCGTTACATGAAATATTCAATTGAAATTATTTTCAGAAAAAAGGAAATTTGCTGTTGCTGTGCAATATAACAGAGTAGAAAAATACGTGAAAGCCATAGGCACTGAAAGGAGTCGGAACAACTGCCCGATTGTCTGACTAGGTTGGACTTCATTTTTTTTACACCTGTAACGCATGTAACTGTTTCTCTAAATGAACGAAGAAGAATAATTTTGTAACTGGTGCACGATTCCAGTGATGATGCAAAGATTTACTTGCCAGTTGTATAGCTCTTGCAGAATACACTGCTTAAGGGACGGAAACTCATAATAACGCCGTAGCTTCATTAAAAGAACGTGTAAGCAAAAATGACAGAGTTGCTTTACGTGCTTTAAGTTACCCATGACCGTGATGTGGTTCATAATATTGCATACACCTAGAAAGTGTCGATCTATATAAGTCTGTAAACGAAGATTATCTTCAAGTTAAATACTTGAAATAAATCATCCAATGGTCAACGTTTACCCTCAACTTGAAAGGTCTCATCTCCTTTAGTCATTCATCTGATATCTCTGCCAAGACTAAATAACAGCTAGAAGTTTTAAAACAACAACAGCATTAAAGCCAATTTCACTTTGTATAACAGCGATTAAGCTGCGAAGGACACTTTTGAATTGGCAAGTTTAGGTCGAGAAACGCAAACTCGTTTCCTTAATCGACTCTTAATACTAGTGGCAAAAATCGCGCCTGTCTTGGCCAAGATTTGAGATCTTTCATATTTATCAACTGTCCGTTTGTCTTTCCAGTTCGCAAAAGTTTATCAGCAATTTGACAAGACCTTTATGTATGGCCGTTGTTTTTCATATCTAGGACATATTTATATAGTCTCTTGGGCTAATTTTATGGCTTTTCTTGATGAAACAATTGAATTTATGGACAGTAATAAAGGAGCCTTCACAGTTACAGAAAAGAGAAATTTTGGTAATGGTTCAGTGACATTTTGTCTATCCCACCAACCGCATCCGCCTAGAACCATTCGTTGTGGCGTCATTGAACCGCCAATGCGGTTCAAATGATACGCCACGACGAATGTTTTTTTTTTAAAGAACTAGCTATAGAAATGTATTAAGTTATCAACAATTTCCCTTAATTTTGAGCTCTAGAAGTAAAAACCATTTATGTTTGATTGATTCTAGATTGTTTGAGTTCCACTCGTAGAGAAAGAAAAAATCATAGTTGATAATCTAAACCCTATTTGCTAATGTGGTTCCAAGTAACATATTGTCCTAAAGAATACTTGATTAAGGAAAACACATAAAGGAACGGTTTATACAGTGCTGTTTGTTTGGCTTAACTATAGAATTATCGCCGGGACTCACAATATAGTGTCGAAGAAATCAAATGTGGTCTATACACTGTGTGCTACCGGACACCGGAAGCTGCTGTGACATGCAGTCACTGTACGTCGATAATCGGTTAGCTGAACACTGTTTATGCAGGTGGTCGGACAGTCGGCCGAGCGATAGGCCCAGAACAAAAAGGCAATTATCTTTTTAATGTACCAAGAACGTCTCAATTAGGAAAGTATACATACTTCATCAAGAATTATCTCTCTGACTTTGTGCATGAAAATAGAAACATTTCAAAATCTTTTGGGGCCACAGTAATAAATTTTCTGTCAGATCGAGTAGTCCGGAAGGAAACAAATCAGTGATTTAGCAGTGAACTTTATCATTTTTATCAAAAATCGCTAATTCAGAGTATCAACACAGAACATGTAAAGAAAGAAATGGTACATAGCTTTTATTTTTCTAGTTACCCGAAGCTTCAATAAAAATAATAAGCTTAGTACAGCGTTTGAAAACGATGTTTTGTTATTCAGCTAACCGATTATCGACGTACAGTAACAGCAGTTTCCGATTGGAAATCTATCCGGTAGCACACAGTTCTACAGGAGTGTGCAACTATGGATACGTTCCGCTAAGCCTCCTTGAGAATCGAAACAACAACATGTGGCCCAGGGCTGTAGATAAGAGGGAGTATTTGATGATAATTAAGGATAATTTTTCTTATTTCTCATTCAAACCATATGTTGTGACCCCTCATCTGAACCGTCTCATCGAGACGGTTCAGATGAGGGGTCACAACATATGTTTTTATGCAGGAATAACAAAAATTATCCTTAATTATCACCAAATACTCCCTCTTATCTAGAGCCCTGTGGCCTACAGTCAAAATGGACAGGGAATAACAAATATAGTTTTAGGGCACTAAATAAAGTAACAGGTCATATGGAGGTAGCCTTCAAAATTTAGTTGTAGGGAATAACATCGATGAAGCGCAGTTTCATAAGCTTTCGTATCCGTTTCAATCTATTCGCTCGAGTGCCTTGTCTTTATGACTGTGAAATTGAACCTACATAAATATACCTTGTCAAAGTTCTATGCGCACGTGAGAAAATCTGCCTTAAGGAACAGACCTTGCTTACTGCTTAGAGAAATCTGCGCACAGGCTCAGTCTGGTCAGAGCATCCTTTGTATTTGATTAACTTTGTAGATTCTAAATTGCAAACTGCGGATACTTCCTGACAGTTGGTCTGGTTGTGACATGCGCTGTTAGCATATGCTATAAAACAACTTTTATCACCACGTAACTCAAATGTATGTCTGTCCTTCAAACTGATGCATATTTATTAATATTTATGATCTTAATATTTATAGTATATCAAACTTTGTCACGTAATATATGTCTGATATGATGATATCCCATATCGGTTTGTCTAGGTAGCATGCAAGTTTGTCTTTTATATATACACTCATATATGCTAAATATTGAAGTATCACAAAGTTATAAAATAATTGCTAAATAACAAATCCCTTATAAGCTACCATATTTATTCAGTTATAAGACGAAAGTTTTCCCTACCAAAACGATATCAACGGTCTAGATCCGTCTTGTAAGACGGATCTAGACCTTGAGATTGTTTTGGAAGACATGTCTAACCATTGGGATTGTTTTTGGAAGACAGATCTAGACCTTTGTGAGGTTGTTTCGGAAGACAGATCTAACCTTTGGGATTGTTTTTGAAGACAGATCTAGACCTTTGAGGTTGTTTTGGAAGACAGATCTAGACCTTTGATGTTGTTTGGAAGACAGATCTAGACCTTTGGGATTGTTTTGGAAGGCGGATCTAGACCTTTGGAATTGTTTTGGAAGGCGGATCTAGACCTTTGAGGTTGTTTTGGAAGACAGATCTAGACCTTTGATGTTGTTTGGAAGACAGATCTAGACCTTTGGGATTGTTTTGGAAGGCGGATCTAGATCTTTGAGGTTGTTTTGGAAGAAAGATCTAACCTTTGGGATTGTTTTGAAAGACAAATCTAGACCTTTGGGATTGTTTTGGAAGACAGATCTAGACCTTTGAGGTTGTTTTGGAAGACAGATCTAACCTTTGGGATTGTTTTGGAAGACAGATCTAGACCTTTGAGGTTGTTTTGGAAAAAAGATCTAGACCTTTGGGATTGTTTTGGAAGACAGATCTAGACCTTTGAGGTTGTTTTGGAAGACAGATCTAACCTTTGGGATTGTTTTGGAAGACAGATCAAGACCTTTGAGGTTGTTTTGGAAGACAGATCTAGACCTTTGATGTTGTTTGGAAGACAGATCTAGACCTTTGGGATTGTTTTGGAAGGCGGATCTAGATCTTTGAGGTTGTTTTGGAAGAAAGATCTAACCTTTGGGATTGTTTTGGAAGACAGATCTAGACCTTTGAGGTGGTTTTGGAAGACAGGTCTAACCTTTGGGATTGTTTTGGAAGACAGATCTAACCTTAAGGATTGTTTTGGAAGACAGATGTAGACCTTTGAGGTTGTTTTGGAAGACAGATCTAGACCTCTGATGTTGTTTGGAAGACCTTGACCTTTGGGATTGTTTCGGAAGGCGGATTTAGATCTTTGAGGTTCTTTTGGAAGACAGATCTAACCTTTGGGATTGTTTTGGAAGACAGATCTAGACCTTTGGGATTGTTTTGGAAGACAGATCTAGACCTTTGAGGTTGTTTTGGAAGACAGATCTAACCTTTGGGATTATTTTGGAAGACAGATCTAGACCTTTGAGGTTGTTTTGGAAGACAGATCTAGACCTTTGGGATTGTTTTGGAAGACAGATCTAGACCTTTGAGGTTGTTTTGGAAGACAGATCTAACCTTTGGGATTTTTTTTGAAGACAGATCTAGATCTTTGAGGTTGTTTTGGAAGACAGATCTAGACCTTTGAGGTTGTTTTGGAAGACAGATCTAACATTGGGGATTGTTTTGGAAGACAGTTTTAACCTTTGAGATTGTTTTGGTAGACATGTCTAACCATTGGGATTGTTTTTGGAAGACAGATCTAGACCTTTGTGAGGTTGTTTTGGAAGACAGATCTAGACCTTTGATGTTGTTTGGAAGACAGATCTAGACCTTTGGGATTGTTTTGGAAGGCGGGTCTAGACCTTTGGGATTGTTTTGGAAGGCGGATCTAGACCTTTGAGGTTGTTTTGGAAGACAGATCCAGACCTTTGATGTTGTTTGGAAGACAGATCTAGACCTTTGAGATTGTTTTGGAAGACAGATCTAGACCTTTGAGAATGTTTGGGAAAGAAAACAAGCAGTATAAAGATGAATTACAGAAGACTGATTTACATGTTAACTGTAATTTTGGTTGGGCCAACTCCCGTGCTATAATTGAATAAATAAGTATACACTTTACCCAGTAGCTGCAGCTGTAACAACATTTGTCGTCCCGGGAAACACTATCGCAAGAAATGCTAAAATTCATAAATTACTTACTAATTATAGATGGACCAAATTATTTTAATAGAACAAGAGTTGTCTCTTCTAATTCCATATTCTAAACTGTAAAAAAAAGTAGTGCCACTGAATTTCCAAGCTGAAGAAAAATTTTATGCTTTATATCGATACTATTAGAGTTTTCAAAGTTTAGTTGTTACAAAGCCGAATATTGAAACTCAGCACAGATTTTAACAGCTAATTCCATAAATTTGGAGTGGGGAAGACAAAGGCTTTGCACCGTGAAAGATAGCTCTAACACATCAGATAGTAGTTTTAACTCGTCCCAGGATGTGCGAGTTACAGATTCGATCCCTTGAGCCTCCTGTGGGAACATCTTTTTGAGAATTAGACGAAAAACAAAAACAACAACACAAAACAACTCTGTTCTTTGAAATGGATTCGGAGAGAACGCGAACGGATTCATTGCCCGGAGGTGCATGTGATGGATTTGTTCCCGTGGGCCTTGGGAAACATCGTAATGAGAATTTGACAAAGAAGGCCTTGCCCTGTACAGTTTAAACACTTTTAAAGGCGGGAGGTAAAATATGGTAGAAAGGAAGACAAAGAGATGCAGGAATAAAGTTTCCTTTTAAAAAGGAAAGGCTTGCCGAGTTTTTACATTTTGTTTATATTGCAGTAAGTTAATACTTACGGAATGGAAATTATAAGAACTAGCGTATGAGGACTGTCAGCCAAATTATGAAGTTGTTGTTGTTCGTTTCTCATTACAATTTATTTCTTAACTAAATCCCCTCTCATGCCAGCGATGCTGCAGTGATTGGATTCCTGTTGCATACAAAGGTTCTTCTTGCATGTCAAGAAATTCCTGTACAACCAAAATAACGTTATTATCACTGGCAAACTGCTTCCCAGCCAATTCTTGAAAAAAGGTAGAAGTGATCAACAGAAACGCAGCACAAGCAAAGCCACCGTAGCTTTTATAGCTTTCCTCGGCGATGAATCTTGATTTTCTGTCTCAGCTGCTTCAGTAATTGACCTAGCATCCCCTGTCCCTAAACAGGTGGTTAACATGTAAACACTATATGAATCCAGAATGACTGAAACGATTACCTTACCAGCTGAAGGCATAACCACTGCCTTCGTTGAGACATGGCGGGATATTCTGGCATTTTTCCATTGTTTCGAGTGCTGGTTCGGTTCTGGCTGAGAGAGATAGACCAGCGGCTCATCCATTGTCTCAAAGCTGTCACGAATCCTTCAGAACTAGCCTCAAAGAGATTAAAATCCCAACGGTTCTGAAAGTTTACACTCTTCTCGTTATCTGTATCCCTATAAGAAGTTTCTAGGACAGAGTATTCATGGATGGTCGAAAGGTACTGTATTTTATTTAGATGTTGAATTGTGCACATTGCACGGCTGCTTGCGAACGTCATGACCTTTAGAATGAATATGCGTCATTTATACACCGGCTTAATAATTGTACATGTATAAACACGGTCAGCTGTGTACATTAGCCACACACACACAAATAGATCGTATACTTTATTTAATAAGATGTGATGAGTGATGAGGAACAAAATCAGAAGCGCCTACTTGCTGAATTTAAACAATAAATTTTGACTTTGATTTTTTCTGCTTTGACAGGTTTACATATACATTAATCGGCCCACGCTTCAGCGCAGTCTGATCAATCTATCCTCAGTTACCATGATATATTTTTGGATCTGCCGAAAAAAAGGAGCCTGGTCAGTCTGCACAGATGCTTTAGCTCGAGTGTGGTGACTGCTCTGAGTACATGTAAATACATTACACAATACTCTATTGCCATTTTTTTTGCCAAACACCGCTGCAAAATAAAGATAGCAAGCTTTCTGGGAAAAGCTGTGTACTTGAGAGTCGTCGATACGGAAAGTGCCGACTGTTTGCGACAATGCGACCCAAAATAGAATAAAATTCCATGTGTTATTTTTAGCAGATGCGGTAAACCCGATATGGCTATAAATAGACAAGATCGGACGAGTTCTCTGGTTATTGCGACGAAATACTCGTATAAGTGAAGAAAAACATGAACAAATCCAGTCTCAAACCGGAACGAGCTTTCCAATCTATATGGCTTGCAGGCCAAAAAGGAAAAAAAGTTTTTTGTTGTAGATGTCTGATTATGAAATGAATTTCTTTATGAGGATAAGATTTTTGTTCCCGTTATTTTCACCTGTGATCTGTTTTCTTTGTCAGAGTGTAGTTAGCTTCAAAATGAAGGGCTTCTAGCCGCGTTCAATTTTCTTTTTTGCGATGTAGACTGTAAATGATATCACAATTACCCCACGCATTCCCAAGCAGTTATTGTTAGCGCCGCTATGAAATTAAAGCTGTACAACCTTACATATTTTCCTTGTCTTTTATCAACAAAACATGTCAATTTCTTTAAAAACAGCATAAACGAAACAAAAAGTTTTGGAAACAAGGAAGAAATACCGTAAAAATATGGGAGGAGGGGAGGGGTGGGAGTTTGTCCATTAAATTTATGTACGTTAAGTTTACATTAATATATAAAGCTTGGAGGAACATTATGGTGGGGTTAACGGCGTCACACTGTCATGTTGCATGACAAGTGTCTCTGCGTTATGTAACATGTGTTCCCGTGTAAACAGTCCAAAAACATGTTTCATGACACTAATCTGTTGCCTGCAACATAACCTTAGCAGTCGCATGATACATGTGCTATGCACCATGTATCGCCGTGTAAACCCACATTTTGCAAACGATTAAGTACGTTAAAGATTGAAAAGATTTCCACCTCCAGCGGGTCTCGAACCTGGGACCGCTACTTCGCTATAAATCAGCAGGCCTGCGCTTAACCTACTGAGCTACCTTGCTTCCTCAGATATAGGCCCACATGTGCGTGTACTTGGAGCTGTTATAGAAGTCATTTATATTTGTCCAAAACCTTTCCATGTGACGTTGGCATCAAGGACAAAAGACACTAATATAACTTAAGTAGCCATAATAGAGACAAACAATGACAGTTGTGTCTCCAAAGAAATCAGAGAATCAATACTGATGAAGCTGAGGGATTTTTTTAACTTAACTGAGCAGCAAAGCACCTGCCTGCACCGGCCTGCCCATTTTAACCATAGTATTTCGCAATCAACTTTTATGTTAACTGGGCCATGGAGAAAATATTTGAGCCACGACATGAGAAAACCAACAATGTGGTTGTGCGCCCAGCGCAGACTCAGATCAGCCTGGGCATCCGCCCAGTCTGATCAGAATCTTCGCTGTCCGCATGAAGATAGCTTAGGCCCTTAGCTACCCTTTGAGTGCCAAGCGGAGAGTCTGATCAGACTGGGGAGACGCCCAGGCTGATCTGAGTCTGCGCTGGGCGCACAACCACATTGTTGGTTTTCTTGTGTCGTGGCTCATTTCAGTTTGGGTACTTCTTCAGATGAGATTTTTTTCCTTGTTTAGATGTTTCTTTCAACATGTACTGTAAAAGTACCACACAAGGTGTTATTTTCAAGATCGGGTAAGAGAAACGGAGATGGAAATGTGAGCATCGTATGTAATTTCAATTTCAGTGATCGGTCTTGCTTCTTCTTCCCTTGACAAGTGCATTTTTCGACACCTTATCCTTTTTGGCGAAAAGAAATAAAATAACAAAAACATAAGAAAGATGCGTTTATTGAACGCCGTTCAGTTCTTATCATTCAACTCTGTTCATCTGTTAAGCATGCTGCACATGTAGTACAGTAAGTGTACAAGAACTGCAGGGACTGCTATGTCGCACCTGATGTGCCCTTTTTCACGTTTATATTGATGCGTGGCAGCCATCTTAGACGGTCAATTAGCAAAAAAAAAAAAAAAAAAAAAAACTTCAAACGAGGGTTCCTGAGCTGTCATCATTTTCATGTTTTTGCTATTTATAGATTTAGCAGCTGGCGGCCATCATGGATGGCCCATTTGCTTAAATCTAAAAGAACTCCATTTAAGTATCATTCTGATTAAATTTGATTAAAATTCATGCAGTGTTTCTTGAGATATTGAAATTTGAGCAAAACTGGGACTCGTAATCACCGTGATCTAATTTTGCTACATAGTTTTTGATTTGGACAAGTTTGACCAAGGCCCCCTAATGTTCCATGCAAAATTTAAGCCAAATATGATGTGGGTGTATATTAACTGGAGGAATTTTTATTCCACCGCTACCTGTGTGTTTCAGGGCATGCTTTTTAGTATACTTTCGCCATTATGACATCATGGTAATGGGCCGCATGCAATTTCACCATGTGACTGCATCACGTACAAAATACTCAGCTATATAATAATGTAATAAAAGAATATAATACCACTAATCAGATAAGGTATATTATTTCATCATATTAAACTGCCTACGACGCGAGTTCAGACAATAGCCTAAATTGACTTTATTATCTCATCGTGCGCCTAACCCTGTCAAATTGGCATTATTTGTAAGACTTGCTACTCATTAAGCATTCCTTGCAGTATTTGAGGCACCATTGAAAAAGTGCCTTGTAATGTCAAATCAGCTTGCATAGGCAAGCAAGCTGATTTGACATTACAAGGCACTTTAAAACGAGAGGCTCGCACGAACCACACTGTTCAACATACCGTAATCAGTCTCTGTTGGAAAGAAGCAGCAAATTGACTGGACTCGTAGAGTAAGAAGTTGCTAGTTTGCGAATGATATTGTTGCCTTTCTGGCCAATTTTCAAAGCATACAGTAAATTTATGTACAGAAATTAGCGTCTTCAATACAATACGGTAAAATCTAAAACTGTAGCTATGGATACAACCCTGAAATAATTTTGACGCAACGTCGTGGCGTAGCGTCAAAGTAGACCTACGTTATTCCGTATATCTACTTGGTACCAACAAACATTTCTTTTTACATTTTTCGTAACATTTTTGTCAAAAAATGGTTACCTCAAACTGTGCATGCACCGTGTATTTGAATGATGTTGATATATTTTGATTAATGTTAAGTTTTTCAGATGCTGACCACTTATTTTAAAAGTTTGAAGAAAATTAACTTCATTTCTGCTCTGGTTTCTTAATCAGCAGATCTGCCCTTCTCCACTCTTTACCTGACCTCATAAATTGTTTCAGGGCTTAATATCTTAATAATTCATAAATTTTATGTGTCATATCAAATGTTTGCCAAAACTTATGCGTGTACACAAAAGCGAATATTAAGATAGTAGGTCAGGTAGATAAAGGCGTTATTGTGTGGTATTAAACATTACTATAAAATTTTGTCAAGTATGATATAAAATACTCATAAAAAATATGACACACACTGCATTTCAAAGTAGCAAAAATAAATGCATTTCATAATGAAGCAAATGACAGATATTCCTTTAAGTTTTAGTTGTTATTTTGAATTCAAACAGTCAACAAGCAAACCTTTCTCAGAGTTATTAACTTATTATAGTCACTAGAACTTTGAGCTGCTAAGATTATTGGTTCATGTATACTGACACAAAAAAGAAACGTCCGCTTGATATTTGTGTATGTTAATTCCAAAGACATGCAGGCATTGTATTCAAGTCTTTTGTTTCAATAACATCGATCATTTAGCTATGGTATGCACCAAACAAAAATCCATTCGATGAACGTTAGCACCAATGACAACGCCCAAAACACCAGTACCCAAATTTTGAAAGTCACAAAATCAATATTTCGTGTGTTCTTCATGTTTTAACAATCGCAGCACATCCCAGCATCGCTGAGAAGGCACGCTGCTGAGATACTATGAGTGCTAGATGCATTCCTCACTGTCATCATCACTGGTATAAATCTGTAACGTAAAGTGACGTTACAAAACGTCGATCATGACTGTGCTTAGATACACGCAGACAGTACCTTGTTGGTCCATCCGGTTGGAAGCCAATGGCATAGAACTACTACACATTTCATTTCTAGCCATCAATATCATTAGAACTTGCATAATTCAGCTTGCAAATGATTGGTTGCAAACGTTCTTGATTACTTTTCTGTAGGCGATTGGGTGATAAAACCCAAACTTTAGTGAACTCGCATTTTAGATTTCTGCCTTAAGTTTGGTTTTCTGGTGCATGTTGTCATTGTCGTATACAAGAATAGCCAATTAAAACAAAAACGGCGTCAAAATGATGAGCGGCTATGGAGATATGGAAGTTCTAAAATCGCTATTAATTTAATTCAAAGGGAGATAATTTCATTAATTGAAGACTTCGGGCTGCTTTATCGTTCATTTAATCAGCTGCTTTTGTTTTTAAAAGTTGTTTTATGTTTAACGACATTTTTGACCCTCGTCTAACGCAAAATGTTTCATTCTTTAGTGAATAAAATGCTACTGAGGATGATAAAAGCTGTTTTCACATTAGTTTCGATAACCCACGTGCTTATGGACAAAAATTAAAACGGTTGCAGTTTTATGTGTGTCAGACGTTCGGAAAACATTTTGTTTCATTTCTTTTGGCTGACAACTTTATTGGTTCATAAGATACAGAACCTTATAAAACGGACGTTTCTTTTTTGTGTCAGTATATATGCAAGTAAGCATTTACGACTTTCAAGGACATAACCTTTGTAATTTACGTTACCGTGATTGATTGTATTTTCTTTTAATCAGTGGCATTGTTCATGTCACTGTGACAAGTGTATTCATATATTCAGTACTATGTAATTGTTTTTTTTTTCGTTCTACGATAATCAGGAGGAATGTTAAACCCTTACACGGGATTCCCATTTAATCGCATTCTGTTGTTCCGTATGTCCAGATCACATCTGGCTGATGTTTTGATCACATCTGGCAGATGTTTTTTCAGACTCTTCTTTTATTAACCCATTAAGGTCCAAAAAGAGTAAATTTACAAATAGCATAAATACAAATCAATTGAGAAGGATGCTCCGTTTCATCAGGATATGCACAGTTTGTCATCCGGATGAACTCTGAACAGGCGAAAAATGCACCGGTCCTAGACATTCTTCTCAACATCTGGACACGTCAGAAACTTAGCATAAAATATACGCTGCTGATGCGGTTGGAGCACATTGTGTATGAAGTCAAGCTGAGAAAAGTTATGTTCATTTCCCATAACAAGAGACCACAACAAATGAAGAGAGCACAACATACTACATGTATATTGTGCTCTCTTTATTTCTTGTGGTCTCTTCATTAGGGCCATGACATGTGTTTACAGGCAGAGCTGACAAAAAATCCTGAAAACTATATCATAATACACTTTCATCTGCACATTCTTAATTTGGACTCCTCATTAATATGTCATTTTATTTTTCAGCCGTTGAAGAAGGGGTCTCTAGACAACCACCACGATGACTTTCCTCGGTTCAGAGCCAAGGTTCGCTCAGTGTCCTCGGCTAGGGAGAGGGAGGACCCATGTTTCACGTGCCTTAGAACAGCTGTTCACTGCTACAATATTGTCATTTTGGTGAGTAATCCGTTAGAATCTGCTGAAAGCGATAGTGGACATGTTGCTTTGGTAAACGTCAAGGAAGGGCGTAGCTAGGGGTAATTACAAAATACGAACAATCATGTTTTATAGCTCTTGACGACAAGAATAAGAAGACAGTCTCGAGGATGTGTCGTAGAATCTGTCTGTTTGCATTTGAAATCTTGTCCTATCGACAAAATTTCAGCATTCAAATATGCAGGTGCGTGTTGAAATTTTGTCAATTTGACAAAATTTCAATACGCACCTGGGCTCGGTAAAGTTAGCAGAATAGCAGAATAGCAGAATGAAATGGTAAAGTTAGCAGAATGGCAGAATAGCAGAATGAAATGGTAAAGTTAGCAGAATAGCAGAATAGCAGAATGAAATGGTAAAGTTAGCAGAATGGCAGAATAGCAGAATGAAATGGTAAAGTTAGCAGAATAGCAGAATAGCAGAATGAAAATGGTAAAGTTAGCAGAATGGCAGAATAGCAGAACGAAATGGTAAAGTTAGCAAAATAGCAGAATAGCAGAACGAAATTTTTTGTTCTGCCCATTCTGCCCATTTTGCTAGCAGAATAGCAGAACGAAATGGTAAAGTTAGCAAAATAGCAGAATAGCAGAACGAAATTTTTTGTTCTGCCCATTCTGCTCATTCTGCTAGCAGAATAGCAGAACGAAATAGTAAAGTTAGCAAAATAGCAGAATAGCAGAACGAAATTTTTCGTTCTGCCCAATGTGCTCATTCTGGTAGCAGAATAGCAGAACGAAATGGTTAAGTTAGCAGAATAGCAGAACGAAATTTTTTGTTCTGCCCATTCTGCTCATTCTGCTAGCAGAATAGCAGAATGAAAAACTTTCTCGGAATTTTGTTCAAACGCAACCAGCAGAAGGGCAAACTCAAGCCATGCATAGAAAATATTTCCCTCCTGGCCCGGCTTCAACTAGCAAGGAAAAAAATCCACAAATTCGCTGGAGAAAAAAAAAATTATCATCGAATCCTGGTGTGACCAGCAGGTGGGCAGAATCATGGCATGCATGGAAATCATGTTTATCGCCGCCCGAGTTTATCTACTAAAAAATAAACTTGGAATTTTTCGTTCTGCCCATTCTGCTCATTCTGCTAGCAGAATAGCAGAATGAAAAACTTTCTCGGAATTTTGTTCTAAGGCAACCAGCAGAAGGGCACACTCAAGCCATGCATAGAAAACATTTCCCTCCTGGTCAGGCTTCAACTAGTAAGGAAACAATCCACAAATTCGCTGGAGAAAAAAATATTTATCATCAAATCCTGGTGTAACCAGCAGGTGGGCAGACTCATGGCATGCATGGAAATCATGTTTATCGCCGCCCGAGTTTATCTAGTAAAAAATAAACTTGCAATTTTTCGTTCTGCCCATTCTGCTCATTCTGCTAGCAGAATAGCAGAATGAAAAACTTTCTCGGAATTTTGTTCTAAGGCAACCAGCAGAAGGGCACACTCAAGCCATGCATAGAAAACATTTCCCTTCTGGTCAGGCTTCAACTAGTAAGGAAAAAATCCACAAATCCGCTGGAGAAAAAAATATTTTTCATCAAATCCTGGTGTAACCAGCAGGTGGGCAGACTCATGGCATGCATGGAAATCATGTTTATCGCTGCCCGAGTTTTTCTAGTAAAAAATAAACTTGGAATTTTTCGTTCTGCCCATTCTGCTCATTCTGCTAGCAGAACAGCAGAATGAAAAAGTTTGTCGAAAGTTTCATCTAAGGCAACCAGCAGAAGGGCACACTCAAGCCATGCATGGAAAACATTTCCCTCCTGGCCCGGCTTCAACTAGCAAGGAAAAAAATCCACAAATTCGCTGGAGAAAAAAAATATTTATCATCGAATCCTGGTGTGACCAGCAGGTGGGCAGACTCATGTCATGCATGGAAATCATGTTTATCGCCGCACGAGTTTATCTAGTAAAAAATAAACTTGGAATTTTTCGTTCTGCCCATTCTGCTCATTCTGCTAGCAGAATAGCAGAATGAAAAACTTTCTCGGAATTTTGTTCTAAGGCAACCAGCAGAAGGGAACACTCAAGCCATGCATAGAAAACATTTCCCTTCTGGTCAGGCTTCAACTAGTAAGGAAAAAATCCACAAATCCGCTGGAGAAAAAAAATATTTTTCATCAAATCCTGGTGTAACCAGCAGGTGGGCAGACTCATGGCATGCATGGAAATCATGTTTATCGCCGCCCGAGTTTATCTAGTAAAAAATAAACTTGGAATTTTTCGTTCTGCCCATTCTGCTCATTCTGCTAGCAGAATAGCAGAATGAAAAACTTTCTCGGAATTTTGTTCTAAGGCAACCAGCAGAAGGGCACACTCAAGCCATGCATAGAAAACATTTCCCTTCTGGTCAGGCTTCAACTAGTAAGGAAACAATCCACAAATTCGCTGGAGAAAAAAATATTTATCATCAAATCCTGGTGTAACCAGCAGGTGGGCAGACTCATGGCATGCATGGAAATCATGTTTATCGCCGCCCGAGTTTATCTAGTAAAAAATAAACTTGCAATTTTTCGTTCTGCCCATTCTGCTCATTCTGCTAGCAGAATAGCAGAATGAAAAACTTTCTAGGAATTTTGTTCTAAGGCAACCAGCAGAAGGGCACACTCAAGCCATGCATAGAAAACATTTCCCTTCTGGTCAGGCTTCAACTAGTAAGGAAAAAATCCACAAATCCGCTGGAGAAAAAAATATTTTTCATCAAATCCTGGTGTAACCAGCAGGTGGGCAGACTCATGGCATGCATGGAAATCATGTTTATCGCCGCCCGAGTTTTTCTAGTAAAAAATAAACTTGGAATTTTTCGTTCTGCCCATTCTGCTCATTCTGCTAGCAGAACAGCAGAATGAAAAAGTTTGTCGAAAGTTTCATCTAAGGCAACCAGCAGAAGGGCACACTCAAGCCATGCATGGAAAACATTTCCCTCCTGGCCCGGCTTCAACTAGCAAGGAAAAAAATCCACAAATTCGCTGGAGAAAAAAAATATTTATCATCGAATCCTGGTGTGACCAGCAGGTGGGCAGACTCATGGCATGCATGGAAATCATGTTTATCGCCGCCCGAGTTTATCTAGTAAAAAATAAACTTGGAATTTTTCGTTCTGCCCATTCTGCTCATTCTGCTAGCAGAATAGCAGAATGAAAAACTTTCTAGGAATTTTGTTCTAAGGCAACCAGCAGAAGGGAACACTCAAGCCATGCATAGAAAACATTTCCCTTCTGGTCAGGCTTCAACTAGTAAGGAAAAAATCCACAAATCCGCTGGAGAAAAAAAATATTTTTCATCAAATCCTGGTGTAACCAGCAGGTGGGCAGACTCATGGCATGCATGGAAATCATGTTTATCGCCGCCCGAGTTTATCTAGTAAAAAATAAACTTGGAATTTTTCGTTCTGCCCATTCTGCTCATTCTGCTAGCAGAATAGCAGAATGAAAAACTTTCTCGGAATTTTGTTCTAAGGCAACCAGCAGAAGGGCACACTCAAGCCATGCATAGAAAACATTTCCCTCCTGGTCAGGCTTCTATTAGCAAGGAAGAAATCCACAAATTCGCTGGAGAAAAAAAATATTTATCATCAAATCCTGGTGTGACCAGCAGGTGGGCAGACTCATGGCATGCATGGAAGTCATGTTTATCGCCGCCCGAGTTTATCTACTAAAAAATAAACTTGGAATTTTTCGTCCTGCCCATTCTGCTCATTCTGCTAGCAGAATAGCAGAATGAAAAACTTTCGCGGAATTTCGTTCTAAGGCAACCAGCAGAAGGGCACACTCAAGCCATGCATAGAAAACATTTCCCTCCTGGTCAGGCTTCAACTAGTAAGGAAAAATCCACAAATTTGCTGTAGAAAAAAATATTTATCATCGAATCCTGGTGTGACCAGCAGGAGGCCAGACTCATGGCATGCATGGAAATCATGTTTATCGCTGCCCGAGTTTATCTAGTAAAAAATAAACTTGGAATTTTTCGTTCTGCCCATTCTGCTCATTCTGCTAGCAGAATAGCAGAATGAAAAACTTTCTAGGAGTTTTGTTCTAAGGCAACCAGCAGAAGGGCACACTCAAGCCATGCATAGAAAACATTTCCCTTCTGGTCAGGCTTCAACTAGTAAGGAAAAAATCCACAAATCCGCTGGAGAAAAAAATATTTTTCATCAAATCCTGGTGTAACCAGCAGGTGGGCAGACTCATGGCATGCATGGAAATCATGTTTATCGCCGCCCGAGTTTATCTAGTAAAAAATAAACTTGGAATTTTTCGTTCTGCCCATTCTGCTCATTCTGCTAGCAGAACAGCAGAATGAAAAAGTTTGTCGAAAGTTTCATCTAAGGCAACCAGCAGAAGGGCACACTCAAGCCATGCATGGAAAACATTTCCCTCCTGGACAGGCTTCAACTAGCAAGGAAAAAAATCCACAAATTCGCTGGAGAAAAAAAATATTTATCATCGAATCCTGGTGTGACCAGCAGGTGGGCAGACTCATGTCATGCATGGAAATCATGTTTATCGCCCCCCGAGTTTATCTAGTAAAAAAAAAACTTGGAATTTTTCGTTCTGCCCATTCTGCTCATTCTGCTAGCAGAATAGCAGAATGAAAAACTTTCTAGGAATTTTGTTCTAAGGCAACCAGCAGAAGGGCACACTCAAGCCATGCATAGAAAACATTTCCCTTCTGGTCAGGCTTCAACTAGTAAGGAAAAAATCCACAAATCCGCTGGAGAAAAAAAATATTTTTCATCAAATCCTGGTGTAACCAGCAGGTGGGCAGACTCATGGCATGCATGGAAATCATGTTTATCGCCGCCCGAGTTTATCTAGTAAAAAATAAACTTGGAATTTTTCGTTCTGCCCATTCTGCTCATTCTGCTAGCAGAATAGCAGAATGAAAAACTTTCTCGGAATTTTGTTCTAAGGCAACCAGCAGAAGGGCACACTCAAGCCATGCATAGAAAACATTTCCCTCCTGGTCAGGCTTCTATTAGCAAGGAAGAAATCCACAAATTCGCTGGAGAAAAAAAATATTTATCATCAAATCCTGGTGTGACCAGCAGGTGGGCAGACTCATGGCATGCATGGAAGTCATGTTTATCGCCGCCCGAGTTTATCTACTAAAAAATAAACTTGGAATTTTTCGTCCTGCCCATTCTGCTCATTCTGCTAGCAGAATAGCAGAATGAAAAACTTTCGCGGATTTCGTTCTAAGGCAACCAGCAGAAGGGCACACTCAAGCCATGCATAGAAAACATTTCCCTCCTGGTCAGGCTTCAACTAGTAAGGAAAAATCCACAAATTTGCTGTAGAAAAAAATATTTATCATCGAATCCTGGTGTGACCAGCAGGAGGCCAGACTCATGGCATGCATGGAAATCATGTTTATCGCTGCCCGAGTTTATCTAGTAAAAAATAAACTTGGAATTTTTCGTTCTGCCCATTCTGCTCATTCTGCTAGCAGAATAGCAGAATGAAAAACTTTCTAGGAGTTTTGTTCTAAGGCAACCAGCAGAAGGGCACACTCAAGCCATGCATAGAAAACATTTCCCTTCTGGTCAGGCTTCAACTAGTAAGGAAAAAATCCACAAATCCGCTGGAGAAAAAAATATTTTTCATCAAATCCTGGTGTAACCAGCAGGTGGGCAGACTCATGGCATGCATGGAAATCATGTTTATCGCCGCCCGAGTTTATCTAGTAAAAAATAAACTTGGAATTTTTCGTTCTGCCCATTCTGCTCATTCTGCTAGCAGAACAGCAGAATGAAAAAGTTTGTCGAAAGTTTCATCTAAGGCAACCAGCAGAAGGGCACACTCAAGCCATGCATGGAAAACATTTCCCTCCTGGACAGGCTTCAACTAGCAAGGAAAAAAATCCACAAATTCGCTGGAGAAAAAAAATATTTATCATCGAATCCTGGTGTGACCAGCAGGTGGGCAGACTCATGTCATGCATGGAAATCATGTTTATCGCCCCCCGAGTTTATCTAGTAAAAAATAAACTTGGAATTTTTCGTTCTGCCCATTCTGCTCATTCTGCTAGCAGAATAGCAGAATGAAAAACTTTCTAGGAATTTTGTTCTAAGGCAACCAGCAGAAGGGAACACTCAAGCCATACATAGAAAACATTTCCCTTCTGGTCAGGCTTCAACTAGTAAGGAAAAAATCATCAAATCCGCTGGAGACAAAAATATTTTTCATCAAATCCTGGTGTGACCAGCAGGTGGGCAGACTCATGGCATGCATGGAAATCATGTTTATCGCCGCCCGAGTTTATCTAGTAAAAAATAAACTTGGAATTTTTCGTTCTGCCCATTCTGCTCATTCTGCTAGCAGAATAGCAGAATGAAAAACTTTCGCGGAATTTTGTTCTAAGGCAACCAGCAGAAGGGCACACTCAAGCCATGCATAGAAAACATTTCCCTCCTGGTCAGGCTTCAACTAGTAAGGAAAAATCCACAAATTTGCTGTAGAAAAAAAATATTTATCATCGAATCCTGGTGTGACCAGCAGGAGGGCAGACTCATGGCATGCATGGAAATCATGTTTATCGCTGCCCGAGTTTATCTACTAAAAATAAACTTGGAATTTTTCGTTCTGCCCATTCTGCTCATTCTGCTAGCAGAACAGCAGAATGAAAAAGTCTGTCGAAAGTTTCATCTAAGGCAACCAGCAGAAGGGCACACTCATGCCATGCATGGCAAACATTTCCCTCCTGGTCAGGCTTCAACTAGCAAGGAAAAAATCCACAAATTCGCTGGAGAAAAAAAATATTTATCATCAAATGCTGGTGTGACCAGCAGGTGGGCAGACTCATGGCATGCATGGAAATCATGTTTATCGCCGCCCGAGTTTATCTAGTAAAAAATAAACTTGAAATTTTTCGTTCTGCCCATTCTGCTCATTCTGCTAGCAGAATAGCAGAATGAAAAACTTTCTCGGAAATTTGTTCTAAGGCAACCAGCAGAAGGGCACACTCAAGCCATGCATAGAAAATATTTCCCTCCTGGTCAGGCTTCAACTAATAAGGAAAAAAATCCACAAATTCGCTGGAGAAAAAAAAATATTTATCATCAAATGCTGGTGTTACCAGCAGGTGGGCAGACTCATTGCATGCATGGAAATCATGTTTATCGCCGCCCGAGTTTATCTAGTAAAAAATAAACTTGGAATTTTTCGTTCCGCCCATTCTGCTCATTCTGCTAGCAGAACAGCTGAATGAAAAAGTTTGTCGGAATTATGTTCTAAGGCAACCAGCAGAAGGGCACACTCAAGCCATGCATGGCAAACATTTCCCTCCTTGTCAGGCTTCAACTAGCAAGGAAAAAATGCTCACATTTTTTGAAGAAGATTAACTTTTATCATTATATTCTGGTGTTACCAGCAGGTGGGCGACTTGATCATAAGATCTTATGTTATAGAATTTTTTCATACTTGGCCTTACCCTAAAAAAGGTCAAGGTCATCAATCTCGGTAGTACTCAAGTACCTTATGCTGCATAGTGCATACCAGCTTTCAAGACCATTGGTCAATTTGGTTCTGGAGAAGAAGGTTTTTTAAGCTTTTTACCATGAATGGGCATAGCGGCTATGTTGGTCATATGACCTAGCAATTTTGAACAAATTTTTGTTCCATCAACCCCTGGAGACTCTATATGAAATTTGGTTACAATTAGACCAGTGGTTTTTGAGGAGAAGTTTGAAATTATTGAAATATTGGAGACCATAAGTCAAAGAATGATCTTGACTTCTTGTACTCATAAATCTTCATGTACTCATTAAGATGACTGTATATGCCAATTTTAAGGTAAACATTTTCAAAAGATATCTTATGTTCTAGCATTTTGCCATATAAAGGCAGAAGGAAGCAAATTTGACCTTACCATGAAAAAGGTCAAGGTCAGCCGAAGGTCATAATTTGAACAATCTTGAACAATACTTCTGTACCCGATGCTTCATACCAAGTTTCAAGGCCATCGGCCTATTGATTTTGGAGAAGAAGATCTTTGAGGGTTTTTACCATATATAGGTGTAGCGGCCATGTTGGCCTTGTGGTACAAATACTAAGCTGTAGAGCCTGAATGCAGAGACCTTGCTTGAAACTTTGTCTGGAAAAACAGTCATGTACCATAACAAACAAGAGCATATGTTTTGATAAAGATGACTTTCTTAAAAATGACAATATATGTATCCATGTTTCAAACTTCTGCTTCTAAGTTTCCTGTTTTACAAATGCATCTTTTTCAAGCAAAGGTCAAGGACACACAAGAGTCAGCCTTGAATTTCTCGTCCGCTCTATATCCTTTGATTTTTCAATGAGTAGCGAATTGCGTCGGGTAACAAAACACGTTTCTATGAAAGGCAGCAGTTTGCTACCCAAACGCCCATTGTTACCAGTTGACAAAAATGTGCTGTGATGAAATATGTCAAAAGATTTGATATGATGTACAGGTCCAACACGTTTTGTTAATAGAAATCAAAATGCACTGCAATTGCTAAACATTTTCCGAATGGGTTTCAAAATGCATCAGTGTAACTAAATGGCGTTGTTTATAGAGCCACATTTTGTTACCACAAGGTATTTTGCTATTCATTGACAAAATCCATTAATTGTGACTGCCACTCATTTTGATACTCGTTTATTTTTTAGCTCGCCTGAACGAAAGTTCAGGAAGAACTATTGTTGTCACCCTGGCGTCGGCGTTGGCATCCACGTAGGATTGGATGCGTTCAACTGCGTTGGTTAAAGTCTTTTTAAGAACCAATATCTCCTTAACCCATGGATGGATTCTTTTGATACTGCACTGTAATTAGATATTGGTCCAACGTTTAACAGGGTACCACCCCACCCCACTCAATGACCTTGATGTCAAGGTCATGGACTTAAACGATTGGGAGAGTTTTGGGACTGGGTGTTTTGGTTAAAGTTTTTCAAAGCCCAATATCACCTTAACCCATGGATGGATTCCTTTGATACTTGCACTGTTGTTAGATATTGGTCTGAAGTTTTCTAAGGTACTACGCCCACTCCTCTCAGTGACCTTGATGTCAAGGTCATGGACTTACAAAATTGTCTTTTTAATGATTGGATGTTTTGGTTTAAGTTTTTTAAAGACACCTATCTCCTGATGAATTTCTTTTTATATTTGCACTGTAGTTAAATGTTAATCCAAAGTTTTACAGAGTACTACCCCAACCCTGCTTAGTGACCTTGATGTCAAGGGACTTAGGAAATTTTGGTCTTAATTAAAGTTTTTTAATTGCATACTGATTCATAATGCTTGGCAAAGATTTAGTTTATACTGGAACTGATGTTAGACATTTTTGAGCTTTTACAAAACACTATATACTTTTCCCACTGGATGACCTTGAAGTCAAGGTCATCGACTTAGAATTTTGTCTTAAAGATTTTGGTTCAAGTTTTATATTTATGAAAACAGAATTTCACAGGACCACGATGGACTCAGTTAACACTAATACTTGGATTGATGTTAGATAATGGTTCAGGGTTTTGGTACATCCTCCCCATCCCCACCCCTCAGTTCTTTGACCACAAGCTCATTGACTTTGAAATTTCTTTTGGATTTTATTTAATTTTAATCTTATTTTAAGACTTATTTCTGAGATGGCTTTTGTTTATAAATGTGTTGTGATTATGGACATGCTTGCCTAAAGTTTTATGCATAGCAGTCCTCACCACCATAGCGACCGTGTGATGGGCAAGCACCCATTCAGGTGAGCTATGCTGTCAGGTGACAGCTCTTGTTGTTTATGGACATCAATAAGATGGTTATGTTGTACAGGTCTATCAATAAAGGTTACAAAAGCAATTATGTTGTGTTTTGATTGAGATTATCCCCATGTTTTCTTACACCGGCTAGGTTAACAAACAGCATTGCAGTCACATTTCAAGTCCATCACATTTTGTGAACGGGTAATAAAATTCGTCTGATTAACAAAAAGACGTTTTTACAAAAACAGATTTTTGTTACTCAAATGCATTTTGGTAATCAAAAACAAAATGTGCTGACTCTACAAAGCAATTTGTTAATCTTTATCTTTTTTTTTGGCCTGTCCATGTAGTATGGATCAAACACAGGGGCACTGACAAACACTTAAACATTTGAAAATTTGTACTGAACTGTGTGTTTTGGATGGGTCGATGTTGTGGCACTGTACATTCTTTTCAACAATATTTCAGTGATTGTACAATGATTGATTTGTGATTAAAGAAGGTTCTGTGCAATGTACATTCGTTTGGGTTCAGTTGAATCGTGTAAATGGATGTCAAAAGTCATTGAACTTTAAACATTTATTCTGACTGGGTAGCTCAACGCGTTGGAGATACAAATTTGGGTTCTATATAAAAACCCGAATTTTTGACCCACCACATATCGTAAACGGCTTACAAAATGTGTTGCCACTGCAGCGCAATTTGTTAACCTAATGTCATTTTTGGGGTATGAATGTAATAGCGAAAAGTAACTGCCACATTTACGACCACTAAAACACCTAAACATTTGTATTGAATTGTGTAAATACTAAATAGACATCGAAATGCATTGCAGCTGCAAAACATTTCCCGAATGGGTTAAACAAGAATTCTGCGGAATATTATGTCACACATGCACTGGGCCAGGTCAGTTACCCACAAGAAAAAGCCTAAAACAGTTTCTGTCTCTACAGCAGCCATTGGTCATAGAAGTGTAATTTATGCAGCATGCTACCCTGATATAAGGGTTTCTGAAAAAGTATCTAAAAAACTCCCATTTTTATTTAAACACATATATATATATATATATTCTGTCCATCAAAACAGTCAGATATCTAGTATGTTATGTTATTATTTAACGTCCAAGGTAAACAGCTTTGGTCATGTTCGGATGGTCAGTTAGCCTAACCACACTATTCCTGGGCAGGCTTAGACCTCCTAAGCCGTTAACCAGTACTAAGTGCACTTACTTTCACCAGTAACTGACAACTGCCCTTCTTGAATCAGCGGAAAGGGAAATGAAAGTAAGTGGCCGGACAGGGTATCGAACCCAGGATCTCTGGCTTACAAGTCAGGTGCCCGACCGACTGCGCTACCCATCCCAGCTAGTATCTAGTATGTATAATGCAGGTGGGGCAGAAAATAATCTTTACATTATGTGCATGTAAAATGTAGGATTATCTTAATGGTGCAAATCTATATCAAAATACATTGAACTTCTGACATTTTTAGCTCGGCTGTTTTTAAAGAAGACAACAAGGTATTGTCTGTCATAGCCCTGTCGTCGTTATTATCATGCAAAAACTTTGACATTTCGCAATATCTATTATTAATGAAAATACATGTATTTACTTCAGACTTGGACAAGTTGTTTACTATCAAAAGGAGAACCTATGAAAGTAGGGCAGGTTGCTATCAAAATATTTTTGACAGAGTTATGCCCCTTTTTCGATTTAGATAATTAAAAACAAGCAAATTCGACGAATTTATGTCCCCCGCCTTGGAAACTAGGTCTCCACTGAATATACACTTAGTGTTTGAGCTGGAAAAGCGGCTAAGTTAAAAATGTGAAAACAGTAATAAAAAAATAATGTGAGGATTATATCCAAACCACATGCATATCTTCAGACCATGATCAAAACACCTGTGAAGTTTCAAAGGAATGGGCATAAAACTGTAGGAGAAGTTGAACACACAAGGTACCCACTTTCTATTCACTTTGATAGTAAAAATGTATGAAAAATGGCTAAGTTCAATTTGCAAAAAAGTGATAAAAAATAACGTGAGGATTATATCCAAACCACATGCATATCTTCAGACCATGACCAAAATACCTGTGAAGTTTCAAAGAAATCGGCATAAAACTGTAGGAGGAGTTGCGCACACAAGGTACCCACTATCTACTCACTGATAGTGAAAATGCCTAAAAAATGACTAAGTTCAACTTGTGGAAAAAGTAACAAAAAATAATGTGAGGTTTATATCCAAACCACATGCATATCTTCAGATCATGACCAAAACACCTGTGAAGTTTCGAAGGAATCGGCATAAAATTGTAGGAGGAGTTGCGCACACAAGGTACCCACTTTGATATGAAAAACGCCTAAAAAATGACTAAGTTCAACTTGTGGAAAAAGTGACAAAAAATAATCTCAGGATTACATCCAAACCACATGCGTATCTTCAGACCATGACAAAAACATATGTAAAGTTTCGAAAGAATCGGCATAAACCTGTAGGAGGAGTTGCGCACACAAGGTACCTACTACTTTAGGGGGACGGAAAGACGGAAGGACGGACGGACGGACGGAAGTACGGAAGGACGGAATGTCGAAAACTATGTCCCTCCGCTTTTCTTCGAAAAGGCGGGGGACAAAAAAATCAAGCAACTGCAGCCGAGCATTGGCACCTGCAGGCGGTGCTCCTTTTTTATTTTTTTGGTTATTTTTTGTGACCGGATAACAAAATGCGTCGGGGTAACCAATTGCTGTTCATGACAAAAACATCTATTGTTAACCCATTGCATATTGTTAATCGTTTACAAAATGTGTTTCCACTTCAACGCAATTTGTTAAATTACATCCTTTGATGCTTGTCCATGGTGTAGGGATCATAGACGGAAGCACTGATGAACACTTAAAAAATGATCCACTTCAGAATGGATCCTCTTATCCCATAGTACTCTTATTTATACAATAGCCTCCTGTGTGGAACCTTGTCAAAGACCTTTGCGAAATCCATGATAATAAATCTGTGATGGCGATTAAAGGCCTTGTCCAGATTGCTAAGAATGTCATGGACAAACTGGACAAGCTAGGTTTCGCAAGACCTTTGACTTCGGAATCCATGTTGACAGTCAGCATGCATGTTTTCAAAGGCTAAGTGTTTATTGATGTTACTTACCAACATATGTTCTATGGTTTTGACGCAGATGCATTTGAGCGACACCGGTCTATAATGTGAAGCATCATACTTTTCACCTTTTTTAAAGACTGGAGAAACACTTGCTAGTCGCCAGTCATCTGGTACATACCCTTAAGCAAGTGACTCATTGGAGAAATTTCAGAACTATATACATTCTTTAAGTACCCTGGCATTCAGACCATCAGGCCCAGATGCCTTATGAACGGTCCACTGAAATGCCACAAGCCACCACAAACTACCGCAAACCACCCGAAACCACCACAAACCAGTCCCAAATTACCACAAACCACCTCAAAACTATTTCACTGTTGGTTTTATCAGTATATTTGATACTTTTGTACTATTAACTTTACCGTATTAAGAACAGTGGAATCCTTAATTTTACCCACGAGGGTTGTTCAGAAAGTTCTGATTCTTTAACAAATTTGTGGATTTTTTCCTTGCTAGTTGAAGCCTGACCAGGAGGGAAATGTTTTCTATGCATGGCTTGAGTGTGCCCTTCTGCTGGTTGCCTTAGAACAAAATTCCGAGAAAGTTTTTCATTCTGCTATTCTGCTAGCAGAAAGAGCAGAATGGGCAGAACGAAAAATTCCAAGTTTATTTTTTACTAGATAAACTCCGGCGGCGATAAACATGATTTCCATGCATGTCTTGAGTCTGCCCACCTGCTGGTCACACCAGGATTTGATGATAAATATTTTTTTCTCCAGCGAATTTGTGGATTTTTTCCTCACTAGTTGAAGCCTGACCAGGAGGGAAATGTTTTCTATGCATGGCTTGAGTGTGCCCTTCTGCTGGTTGCCTTAGAACAAAATTCCGATAAAGTTTTTCATTCTGCTAGTCTGCTAGCAGAATGAGCAGAATGGGCAGAACGAAAAATTCCAAGTTTATTTTTTACTAGATAAACTCGGGCGGCGATAAACATGATTTCCATGCATGACATGAGTCTGCCCACCTGCTGGTCACACCAGGATTCGATGATGATTTTTTTTTTCTCCAGCGAATTTGTGGATTTTTTTCCTTGCTAGTTGAAGCCTGTCCAGGAGGGAAATGTTTTCCATGCATGGCTTGAGTGTGCCCTTCTGCTGGTTGCCTTAGATGAAACTTTCGACAAACGTTTTCATTCTGCTGTTCTGCTAGCAGAATGAGCAGAATGGGCAGAACGAAAAATTCCAAGTTTATTTTTTACAAGTTAAACTCGGGCGGCGATAAACATGATTTCCATGCATGCCATTAGTCTGCCCACCTGCTGGTTACACCAGGATTTGATGATAAATATTTTTTTCTCCAGCCAATTTGTGGATTTTTTCCTTACTAGTTGAAGCCTGACCAGGAGGGAAATGTTTTCTATGCATGGCTTGAGTGTGCCCTTCTGCTGGTTGCCTTAGAACAAAATTCCGAGAAAGTCTTTCATTCTGCTATTCTGCTAGCAGAATGGGCAGAACGAAAAATTCCAAGTTTATTTTTTACTAGTTAAACTCGGGCGGCGATAAACATGATTTCCATGCATGTCTTGAGTCTGCCCACCTGCTGGTCACACCAGGATTTGATGATAAATATTTTTTTCTCCAGCGAGTTTGTGGATTTTTTCCTTACTAGTTGAAGCCTGACCAGGAGGGAAATGTTTTCTATGCATGGCTTGAGTGTGCCCTTCTGCTGGTTGCCTTAGAACAAAATTCCGAGAAAGTTTTTCATTCAGCTATTCTGCTAGCAGAAAGAGCAGAATGGGCAGAACGAAAAATTCCAAGTTTATTTTTACTAGATAAACTCGGGCGGCGATAAACATGATTTCCATGCATGACATGAGTCTGCCCACCTGCTGGTCACACCGGGATTCGATGATGATTTTTTTTTCTCCAGCGAATTTGTGGATTTTTTTCCTTGCTAGTTGAAGCCTGTCCAGGAGGGAAATGTTTTCCATGCATGGCTTGAGTGTGCCCTTCTGCTGGTTGCCTTAGATGAAACTTTCGACAAACTTTTTCATTCTGCTGTTCTGCTAGCAGAATGAGCAGAATGAGCAGAACGAAAACGTCAAAGTTTATTTTTTACTAGATAAACTCGGGCGGCGATAAACAAGATTTCCATGCATGCCATGAGTCTGCCCACCTGCTGGTTACACCAGGATTTGATGATAAATATTTTTTTCTCCAGCGAATTTGTGGATTTTTACCTTACTACTTGAAGCCTGACCAGGAGGGAAATGTTTTCTATGCATGGCTTGAGTGTGCCCTTCTGCTGGTTGCCTTAGAACAAAATTCCGAGAAAGTTTTTCATTCTGCTATTCTGCTAGCAGAATGAGCAGAACGAAAAATTCCAAGTTTATTTTTTACTAGATAAACTCGGGCGGCGATAAACATGATTTCCATGCATGTCTTGAGTCTGCCCACCTGCTGGTCACACCAGGATTGGATGATGAATATTTTTTTCTCCAGCGAATTTGTGGATTTTTTCCTTACTAGTTGAAGCCTGACCAGGAGGGAAATGTTTTCTATGCATGGCTTGAGTGTGCCCTTCTGCTGGTTGCCTTAGAACAAAATTCCTAGAAAATTTTTCATTCTGCTATTCTGCTAGCAGAATGAGCAGAATGGGCAGAACGAAAAATTCCAAGTTTATTTTTTACTAGATAAACTCGGGCGGCGATAAACATGATTTCCATGCATGACATGAGTTTGCCCACCTGCTGGTCACACCAGGATTCGATGATAATTTTCTTTTTTCTCCAGCGAATTTGTGGATTTTTTTCCTTGCTATTGAAGCCTGTCCAGGAGTGAATGTTTTCCATGCATGGCTCGAGTGTGCCCTTCTGCTGGTTGCCTTAGAACAAAATTCCGAGAAAGTTTTTCATTCTGCTATTCTGCTAGCAGAATGAGCAGAATGGGCAGAACGAAAAATTCCAAGTTTATTTTTTACTAGATAAACTCGGGCGGCGATAAACATGATTTCCATGCATGCCATGAGTCTGCCCACCTGCTGGTCACACCAGGATTTGATGATAATTTTTTTTCCCCAGCGAATTTGTGGATTTTTTTCCTTGCTAGTTGAAGCCTGTCCAGGAGGGAAATGTTTTCCATGCATGGATTGAGTGTGCCCTTCTGCTGGTTGCCTTAGATGAAACTTTCGACAAACTTTTTCATTCTGCTGTTCTGCTAGCAGAATGAGCAGAATGAGCAGAACGAAAAATTCCAAGTTTATTTTTTACTAGATAAACTCGGGCGGTGATAAACATGATTTCCATGCATGCCATGAGTCTGCCCACCTGCTTGTTACACCAGGATTTGATGGTAAATATTTTTTCTCCAGCGAATTTGTGGATTTTTTACTTACTAGTTGAAGCCTGACCAGGAGGGAAATGTTTTCTATGCATGGCTTGAGTGTGCCCTTCTGCTGGTTGCCTTAGAACAAAATTCCGAGAAAGTTTTTCATTCTGCTATTCTGCTAGCAGAATGAGCAGAATGGACAAAACGAAAAATTGCAAGTTTATTTGTTACTAGATAAACTCGGGCGGTGATAATTATGATTTCCATGCATGCCATGAGTCTGCCCACCTGCTGGTCACACCAGGATTCGATGATAATTTTTTTTTTCTCCAGCGAATTTGTGGATTTTTTCCTTGCTAGTTGAAGCCTGACCAGGAGGGAAATGTTTTCCATGCATGGCTTGAGTGTGCCCTTCTGCTGGTTGCCTTAGATGAAACTTTCGACAAACTTTTTCATTCTGCTGTTCTGCTAGCAGAATGAGCAGAATGGGCAGAACGAAAAAATTCCATGTTTATTTTTACTAGATAAAGTCGGGCGGCGATAAACATGATTTCCATGCATGCCATGAGTCTGCCCACCTGCTGGTTACACCAGGATTTTATGATAAAGATTTTTTTCTCAAGCGAATTTGTGGGTTTTTTCCTTACCTGTAGAAGTCTGACCAGGAGGGAAATGTTTTCTATGCATGGCTTGAGTGTGCCCTTCTGCTGGTTGCCTTAGAACAAAATTCCGAGAAAGTTTTTCATTCTGCTATTCTGCTAGCAGAATGAGCAGAATGGGCAGAACGAAAAATTCCAAGTTTATTTTTTACTAGATAAACTCGGGCGGCGATAAACATGATTTCCATGCATGCCATGAGTCTGCCCACCTGCTGGTCACACCAGGATTTGATGATAAATATTTTTTTTCTCCAGCGAATTTGTGGATTTTTTCCTTACTAGTAGAAGCCTGACCAGGAGGGAAATGTTTTCTATGCATGGCTTGAGTGTGCCCTTCTGCTAATTGCCTTAGAACAAAATTCCGAGAAAGTTTTTCATTCTGCTATTCTGCTAGCAGAATGAGCAGAATGGGCAGAACGAAAAATTCCAAGTTTATTTTCTACTAGATAAACTCAGGCGGCGATAAACATGATTTCCATGCATGCCATGAGTCTGCCCACCTGCTGGTTACACCAGGATTTGATGATGAATATTTTTTTCTCCAGCGAATTTGTAGATTTTTTCCTTACTAGTAGAAGCCTGACCAGGAGGGAAATGTTTTCTATGCATGGCTTGAGTGTGCCCTTCTGCTGGTTGCCTTAGAACAAAATTCCGAGAAAGTTTTTCATTCTGCTATTCTGCTAGCAGAATGAGCAGAATGGGCAGAACGAAAAAATTCGTGCTGCTATTCTGCTATTTTGCTTACTTTACCATTTCGTTCTGCTATTCTGCTAGCAGAATGAGCAGAATGGGCAGAACAAAAAAATTCGTTCTGCTATTCTGCTATTTTGCTAACTTTACCATTTCGTTCTGCTATTCTGCTAACTTTACCATTTCATTCTGCTATTCTGCTATTCTGCTAACTTTACCATTTCGTTCTGCTATTTTGCCATTCTGCTAACTTTACCATTTCATTCTGCTATTCTGCTATTCTGCTAACTTTACCATTTCGTTCTGCTATTCTGCCATTCTGCTAACTTTACCATTTCATTCTGCTATTCTGCTATTCTGCTAACTTTACCGAGTTACGCACCTGCGTATTTGCGTATGTGTAGCTACGCCCTTGAACGTCATAGCGATCTCGTATTACTGCTTTTGGCCTCATTTCAGGCTAGAACCCATCTCTATAAAGCATTATTAGCTGAAAGAAGTCATAAGTCAAAGATTCGTGAAGTCTTCCAGTACATATAAAATCACGTCCGCCAATATTTGTTGCTAAAATGTATGAAAAGCTTTTGCGCTGCAAAAAAAAGTCAGGAGCTTCTGCACGTCGTTAGTTAGAACATTGGAACCGGGCCCAGTACGACAGTTAATATATGAACATTTTGTTGCAACGATTTCGACTAATCGGCCACCAAAGACCACTTACACTGCAACCACTTACGATTAAGTTTGCCATTGCAGCAACAAATATGACACTTGTTTTCCCCTAGTATGCTTTTCAGTTTTAGCGGACATTTTATTCCGTTCAAATTACTGTGCATCGTCAGTCTCACTCTGTGAGAACTCGTTTAGTTTTATATAATCATACAATTGTAAACCCTTTACAAACAAATATCAATAAGATCATATTTTACTTGGTGTGTGTGTGTGTGTGTGTGTGTGTGTGTGTGTGTGTGTTGAAAACAAAAAAAATATTACGCATTTGAAACATATACTGGACACAATTTAACAGAGAGGCTCAAAGATCAAGCACAAATCATTAAAACTGGTCATTTAAGATCGCCGCACTTTTATTTTTTTTTTTATATATTTTTATGTGTTCGATCAAATCGTTCATGTTCTTTCCTTTCTTTTTTCAGCTTCTGGGATTAGGTGTTCTCGGAGTTGGAATATGGTTATTAGTGACAGAATATAGTGCGCGTGAAGTTTCTGTGTTAGTGGGTTCGAACTTCTTTGAAATTGGAACTTATTTACTTATAGCTGGTGGAGGAACTATAGCCTTGATGGCATTTTGTGGGTGCTGTGGGACAATGAGAGAGGATAGATGCGTTTTAGCATTTGTAAGTATCAGAGTCCTCCATAAAAATACTTATATACGAGTAGCCCAATGCTTCTGTCGCCCGTAAAACAACCCGATGGACATAAGAGATTTTCACGCCATATCAAAAGCGATGCAACGTTGGAAAGTTGCATCCATTATGATATGATATAGTTTCAACATTTGAACTAAGGTCGAGCTCATGTCGTTTAGACCAAAGCATGAAAGTTGTTACTTAAATGACACCACCCCCACCCCCCTTTCCCAGGATTTCACGATCTTCATTTATCGAAAACAAATTAGAAGTGTAATTATTACTGCAGCAACGGGATACCGCCAACTGGCAGATGTAAATATCTCTGCTGTATTTATGCTAATTTTCCCACTATCTGCGACCATCAGGACTTCGCTACCTAATCCTGTGGGCAGAATGCAGATAGAAGCATATTTACGACTTTTACCGGCGGCAAAGGAAGACTGTAAAACAGATATGATTATGAAGGAAATTTAAGCTGTTTGTTCCCCATTAAGTGATGCAGCAGTTGGCCTGTTTGGTACTACCACTGGGGTTTGCTCATGCTTTGCTATGGTGGCGAGAGTGTGTGGCGGGTTGGGGTCAGATACCAACTTTTCTGTAAATGGTAAATAAAATAATGAATAGAAAATTAACAAGCGATTGTTTACCGTCCTGTGCATTATCAAAACATCGTGGAGTGTTTGAAAGTATTATAGAGATTTGCGTTTACATGCCATTTATTATCATTTTGTTTCCTGTTTGTGAATGGTATCCATTTACATAGGCCTGTCCTTTCTGACGTTTTGATTTAATCTTGAAAGCTTAAAAATGTATATAAATACCTGAAGTTGCAGCAACAATAGCATATCTCATTTGAGCCGCAACGAGAGAAAAACAACGAAGTAGCATTTGCGCCCAGCGAAGACCCAGATCAGCCTGGGCTTTCGCCCAGTCTGATCAGAGTCTTCGATGTGCGCATGGAGCTACCTTAGGCCCTTAGCTACCCTTTAAACGCTTAGCGAAGAGTCTGATCAGACTGGGCGGATGCCCAGGTTGATCTGGGTCTGCGCTTGACGCACAACCACTTTGTTGGTTTTCTCTTGTCGCGGTTCATTTGTTTCATGTTCTTTGTCATCTGAAAACTCATTATTTTAAAACTTTTAAAAAAGTACAAAATATCAGCTTTCTGTTTCTGTTTCAGTATGGTATTGTATTGACTTTAGTACTACTGGCCTTAGTGACGGGAAGCATATTAGCTTTTGTATTCCGAAGTAAGGTAAGTTGCGACTTTTGTTATTCATTGCATGATAAACAACAATTTTATGTTGACTTCAACCTACCTGTTTCCACTGAAGGCCAAACTTTTTTTCACATGTTATTTATCACTTTTACGGCTGGTGTTAAGTTCCGTATAGTGGCCGTTTACAGTTAAAAGTCTCTCCCTAAGTAGGTGTAATGTAGTATATATTTTTTTTTCTGAATTCATTTAAGTTTACTGTAAACATAGGGAATAGAATTCGGCTTACGCCGATGCTAGGAGGTGACCAGTATTGCACGTTTCATTACTGATCATGAAAAAACTTGATCAAACCGAGTCTAGATTTTTTATGTGTTTCTTGCATTTAAGAATTTATTTTCCCTGTTTACAATCAAGAATGAACCTGACCAGATTTCTGTATATGAGCCACGACACGACTATACCAACAAAATGGCATCTGCGGCCAGTGAAAACGCAGATTAGCCTGGGCATCCGCCCAGTCTGATCAGTCTTTGCTGTCCGTATGGCGGTAGCATAGACCCTTAGCGACCTCTCAAGCGCACATCAAAGAGGGCTGTTGCCAAGACTGATCTAGCCTCTTTGCTGAGCTGACATGCCACTTTGTTGGTTATGTCGTGTCGCGGTTCATTTATATAAATGATCTAAAATGGATGATCTGAGGTGTTCTCTGAACTGTCACTTCCTAGTGCAGAAATTTTCGCTTTTTCACGGATTGATATCCATGGATTGATATCTTCTTTATTCTGAAATTTCAACCCTTTGGCTCGTGTTACATGTTTCTTTCTAAAGCCTGTGAAACATGTATATATTATTTTGATAGTCTTGATAAATTTGTAAATCTTCATCACTATAATGCATTTTCATTAGCTCGCCTGTACGAAGTACAGGAAAAACTGTTGTTGTCACCCCTGCGTCCGCGTCACGTATCCATGTCCGCGTCCAGATGTTTTTAGTAAAAGTTTTTAAAAACCCATATCTCCTTAACCCCTGGATGGATTTACATTATACTTTTACAGATATTAGATAATGGCCTAAAGTTTTACACAGTACCATCCCCAGCCCCATAGGTGGCGCTGAGGTCTAATCGTCTACACAAAACCAAATCTTGCCACCTTTGTGACCTTGAGATCAAGATCACAGACTTAGAAATTTTATGTTCATTTATTTGATTAAAGTTTACCAAAGACAGTTTTCATATTTATGTAATGTGTATGGATTCTTCTGATGCAAAGTTTTATATTGTATAGCCCTATCTCTATGATGGTCACGTACTTAGAAAAAGTTGTGTTAAGTTTTGGTCAAAGTTTTCTGAGGGTATCTAATTTCACAATGCCTGCAGTGGTGGGAATAGTTTATGCTTGGACCGATGATGGATGCTGCTCCAGTTTCACTCAATACAGCATCACCTTCCCCATTGTCTTCGAAGGTCAGGGTCACATTCTTAGAACTTTTGTGTCCATTATGGGCAAGCACTAGGTCAGCTATGCTGCCTAGTGACAGCTCTTGTTTTATTATTTACTGACACCTTGATATGGAAATTATAACTAATAATTCACCATTTAGTCTTTACATAAATAAATCAGTCTGTACCCAGCAGGCACACAAGGTTGATTCAACCTTGAATCAACCTTGATTCAACGTGACGTTGAATCAAGGTTGATTCAACATTGTGTGTCCAGTGGGTAAGGACAGCAAACATCATTTGGTTCTGATGAAGATCCAGTGACATGTCCCAAACATAGCTTTCTGAAACAGAAGGCACAGAAAGTTGGTTATTACATGTGAGCCGTGACACGAGAAAACCAACAAAATGGTTGGGTGCCCAGCGCAGACTCTTCGCTAAACGCTTAAAAGATAGCTAAGGGTCTATGCTAGCTCCACTGTGGCTAGCTCAATGCGGACAACGAAGACATTGGTCAGACTGGGCGGATGCCCAGGCTGATCTGAGTCTTCGCTGGGCGCACATGCCACATTGTTGGGTTTTCTTGTGTCGCGGCTCAATTGTATTGTTTAAAGTGTCTGTACAGCTTCATGACATCATGACGTTCACTCAACATCGACGTTGTTTCAACGTTTAACGCCCACTAGGATTACTCCATTTAATAATAATAATGTGTTGTATAATCCTTTCTTAAGACAAGTTATTCAGTGTTTCAGATAGGCGGGGATCTGGAGGGCATTTCTGAGATAATATTTTCATAGTTCTAAAAGAAGACATACTTAGTGATCCTTTATTAGCACCGTTTCAGTAATTTCGCAGTGAGACGGATCTAAAGAGTGGTCACAAAGTTTATTCATGGAGACTTATAGAGGAACATAGAAAATTGTCTATGATAGTATTGAAAATTATCTTGGAATTATTCCCGTTCTTATAAGATGTCTTAGCTTGCCGTGAAAAGGTGCTGTTGTTGTTCATTAGTTCCTTGCCGACAAGGCTGCTTTTAATGAGTCATATCAATATATACAAACCTTTTTTCCGTACACCCATGCTTTGAATTACTGACAGTGGTACACGGAATTATATACAATGTATTATAATTTCTTTGCAAAAAGGCACAGTTTTGTGAATTTCTCTTCTTTAACTATTTTTACAGTTATCAGACCAAATAAAGGACCATTTAGTCCACACTGTAACAAAGCAGTATGGTGTGGAACTACGTTCAAGCAGCGAAAATAGACTTATCACAGATGCCTGGGACTCTATGCAAAGAAGTGTAAGTAAACAAATTTTGTTCTTTAAACATTACTTTAAACATATTTCTTCCAATTTGTTTCAATTAAATGACAAACATAGGCAGTAAGACTACAAACTTTGGGTTCGGAAAAACTGCTTCAAAGACTGGAATATAGAAGGGGCATGATTATGATTAAAAAGAGTGAGATAATGTTGTGGACGCAAACGAAATAAAAATTAGATATATAAAACGGAAAGAACGAATCAAAGATAAACTTACATATAGCAAATTACAAGGACGGGACTCTATTATATATACATACGCAAGTAAAATATGGTTTGGGTTGATGACCAAGAGAACTTTTAACCGATTTGAAGTCCCGGTTTGATCTCTGTGATATAGTAATTATGAATTTTTGTCCTTGTTTTTATCAAATGTTCTGGTCTAAAAATAAATCTGGTATATTTTAACTGTTGTGCCTATGCACTTTGACTGTACGGTAGTGTTGCGACGCCATTACATGCACTAGGGATGTTGCACGTTCCACTGATAATAATAGGACCATACAAATCCATGTCAAGGCACCAAAACTGAGCAAAAGTGTGCAGGGAGGATAATGAAATGAAAACCTCCGTAATCATTTAGTCTGTGAAAATCACTTCTATGGGTTGACTGCTACTGTTTACCAAGGTGATAACTTCATAGGAACACTTTTTCTCAGCTGGTTTTGATGGAAAGGAAAGAAATTAGCTCTGAAAGGATCACTTAAAGGAAAGAATTATGCTATCTGTGAAATCAAGTTCTGCTGAAAGTAGCCCACAGTGGGAATGGGGAAAAATCATTTCCATGTCCAAGTTCTATAAATATCAGCCTGTTGCTTCATTTAATATATCTAAGCTATTTCATAGAATATCCGTATATTTATTTCAGTTACAATGTTGTGGTGCCTGGGGTGATGTCAACGGTGCTTATTCTTGGGCGATTTACAAAGATCATTCCGCATGGAAGGACGAGCATACTGCACGTAAGTTGAGTCTTAATAGCATTTACATTCAATGTCAGTTCTGATATAATTGAACATTTCTCCACAAATACTTATGCTAAGGCATTTTATTTGTCCGCTTCGACTTTCCAGAAGAATCATCGTCAAATATTCTTGCTTGGAACTCTGGCATTAAACATTTTGTTCCTCCGTGTACCATGTATGCTTCATGCTACACATTAGTGTGGTGACAAATATATGTATTCCTTATATATTCGAAGCTTTCGTAAAATATTTTGTAGTAAGTGGTTATATCTGTAATTATAAGGCACTCAGTGAGTTACCCTCATCTGCTCAAAGTGGGCCCTGTAAACATGTATGCCTCATGCCATATACAAGGCATGTATCAGATTTATGCTGACTTTTTCACCAACTTAGTTTTTGCTGAAGAGGATGATAAACCATACCCTTTGGTCCCTTCTTTACATCCGATCACCCGACGTTGCATATATGTTTTGACGACCCTAATTGATTAAAAGCGGGAAAAGTAGAGGGATGGGCCCCATCATTCATTTGTTGTGCCTAAATACGGAGCCAGCTGCTCCGACGGCCACAAGGCTACTAGAAACTTTTACCTATACCTTACTATACATTGAGGCACATTTATGGGCAATTTGCATATGGCAGAAGGCAGTTTTCTGTGGCACAAAAGTAACACAAAAAAATCAGGCAAATATTTTGCATATATAGTAATTTGGCTAAATGGTATAGAAAAAATAATAATTTGGCTAAAATGGTATAGAAAAAATAATACCTTGGCTTTATGGTATATGTAATATAGTTGTTTGGATAAAGTCTACTGTTTATGTAAAATAGTATTTTGGCTATATGATATATGTAAAATAATAGTTTGTCTATATCACCAAAGATGGCGTCTGTGAAATAGCATACAGTATAACATTTTTGCAATAGGGTGTATCAGAGGCTTATATCTAATCCATAAGCCTCTGTGTGTATCCACAACAATAGTGTTCCTGTATGTTATATATAATTAGGTCTATGCAGTATATGTAAAAGTACCATTTTGACTACATTTTGGCTTGCAATATTTGTAAATACACTGATATGGTTACATGGAGTAAAGTGTTTAAGATTCTCTATACTTTGTATTTTAAGCTATGTAAGCAGATTTAATTTGGATTGAGTTTATTTAGACAATTATTAATGGCTGCTGTGTTGCGTTTGTCACATATGTATAAATATTCGCTTCTTTATCCTAGCCACACAAAAGCAGCTTTAATTAATCTTAGATAAAGTGTATCTGGTTACGTTCAGTATATTTAAAATGTTATCTTTCATGCTAATAAATGGAACTGGGGACAAAACGTAGTATTAATTAGGTTAATACACTGTTTGTCTATGGTTTTATCTGTCAGACAAATATTTAATTTTGTAAGCCTAGTGCATATGACTTTATATAGATGTATTCGCTCTAATACATGAATTCTGAAAAGCATTGCGACTATATACTTCATTGTACCCACCCAGCACATAATGGCCGAACGACGTTGTATTGATAGTTTATGCCCCCTGGAATGCAAAAAGTGCTGATTGTGTCACTGTATGTATTTTGCAACATTGTCACGAGATGTACAATTGAGTAAACCTCCTGCATATCATGGTCTCTGTTAATAGTTTAACAGTATGTTTGTCAAATAATGGCTGACATTCCGATTTTATTATGTTCTGATGCCCTTGTAGAATGAATATATGTTTCGCGAATGTATCACTTCATGAACAATTTCGTAGGTGGCAGTTTGAAAATTTAGGGAAATGCTTGCTGAGTTACCACCAGAAAAGTTACCTAATTTGTTCATTTATTATAAAGTAGCCAGAGTGGCTGAAAAAAAAAAAACCGTCCAACATCACTCAAAGCCAGCCAGAAACCTTGTCGGGTATGCAAGAATAAACGATCTGATTTCTTTTGCAGGCGTTCCTTTGGTACCGGAGAGTTGCTGCGGCGAAGATAAGGGTCAGTGTACCGGTTCGAAACCTATTTACGGACCCCCCATGAAGGGCCCGCCCATGATGAAAGACTATATCGAAAATGAACATTTGTATACCGAGGGTTGCTATGATAAACTGTCGGGTCATTTAGAAAATCACGCCTTAATTTTAGGCGGCATTGGTGCTTGTGTTCCGTTATTACTGGTAAGTCTCACAGTCAGTGCACAGCTCCATTTTTTCCGCCACCTTTTCAAAGGAGGACAACTTCTGTGACGTCCTGACGTCCTTTTCGCCACCTTTTCAAAGGAGGACAACTGTGACGTCATGACGTCCTTCTCCGCCACCTTTTCAAAGGAGGACAACTGTGACGTCATGACGTCCTTCTCCGCCACCTTTTCAAAGGACAACTTCTGTGACGTCCTGACGTCCTTTTTCGCCACCTTTTCAAAGGAAGACAACTTCTGTGACGTCATGACGTCCTTTTCCGCCACCTTTTCAAAGGAGGACAACTTCTGTGACGTCCTGATTAATTTCATGGATGAGGAAGCCTTTCCTAGAGGAGCAAATTCTTCCCCTAAAGACACAACCCCACTGGAAAGGGTAGAAAAAATAAGAAAATAGTAGAGTTGCTGTCCCTTACAAGGTACCCATTCATCATAATCCGAAATGTTCGAAGTAAAAGAGATATGTTATTGTAACAAAACATCTTTTATTTCGAAGAAAGACCCTATTCAGGTGTCTACTGAGAGGCTGGTCAAGACCTCCACTAATTACCGACAGTTTTGTTATAAAAAAAATAACGTTAAGTTCCACAGTTCAAGAAATTTGAGGTGTCCGCGTATTTATGGCCAGTTCCGTAAAATACAAATTAGCCACCTTTTTAATTAACATAAAACATAAGAAATATTTTTACCATAAAGTGTTGATCTACATGCAAATCCAAACAGATGTGTTTTAATGTTTCTGTTAATGCATACAATGTAGTTAAAAAAGAAAGAAAGAAAGATAGAAAGAAAATATAAATCAAAACGTGTTTTGCGGGTATTTGGGTAAAATATTTTACTGAGACCAGCATACGTTCACTTACTAAGGCAGTTGTAGGGTGATATTCAATTTTCCGATCAGTTGTAACATCTGTTATGAAAATGACCGTATCAGATATCTAATAACTCGGATGCGTGACTTATAACAGTAGTTGTATCCAGACAGACCCATAAATTCACATATTTTTGTTACACTTGTACAAATTTGATAGCATAATTATACTCATATTGTTTCTCGAATAACATGAGAAAACCTACAGTACACATTTGAGCCGCGACACGAGAAAACCAACAATGTGGTTGTGCGCCCAGCCCAGACTCAGATCAGCCTGGGCATCCGCCCAGTCTGATCAGAGTCTTCGCTGTCCGCATGGAGATAGATTAGACTCTTAGCTACCCTTTAAGCGCTGAGCGAAGAGTCAGACCAGACTGGGCGGATGCCCAGACTGATCTGAGTCTGCGTGGGGCGCACAACCACACTGTCGATTTTCTCGCGTCGCGGCTCATTTATCCTTGCCTAGCAATGATGTAAACTAAAGGCTGCATTACTTAGCCTTTGATTGGGGCATTTGCTTCCTTCTCTCTTCTGCGCAACGTATAATATAACCAGAAACCTCAGCTGAACAGATGCACAGGCTCGGTCCGTGTGCTTTTCTAATGTATGTGTGTCTTGTACAGTGATAGGTGCCAAGATTCGTTCGTGATCAAACAGTTGAATTTGCCAGCATATTATTCTACATTATTTCAATACAATAAAACAGTCTTCCATACTGTTGTAATGCTTATATGTTGTCTAGAGTCAGAAATAAGCTCTTTCGGGCTGTGCTAAGGGAGCACATTAATATACTATTTAGTCACTATGGCACCGAACACGAGGCAGCCTATTATAAAACAAAAAGAAAATATGTACCTATAGAGGTAATGGTCACTAATATTTTCTCGCCTGGCCACCCTTTCACATGCTTTGATTGCATGGGTTCATTTACTGTTTGCTGACCGGCAGGAAAAAATCGGCAGAAAGCATAATGGTTCATGAACAAAGAAAGTGACTGCAAATAGACAGTCACAAAAAGTTAGGAACTCTGTGTGTGTGTGTGTGTGTGTGTGTGTGTGTGTGTGTGTGTGTGTGTGTGTGTGTGTAATATCCTGGCCAAGTTATCATTTTGTGATGATTTTGATATCGTTTGAAGTATATTGCAACTTGCAGATTAATTTAGAGTTTTTCACTTGGCTAAAAGAAACTGCTCGCTTATTGTTGTCTGTTATGCTAGGTGAAGATAATCTGAATCTCGTAAATAATCTTGTTTTCTATTCTTTTAAACAGGTAATTGGTATAATAGTAGTGTTCTGCATGTGTGCTAAAGTTCCTTCAACAGACGATGACGACGAAGATGACGTATAATATCACGTGTCTTGGAAAAAGTCACATGACTGTCAGGTGACATTCCGTCCTGTGTTCTGATCACCTCTGCCATGCATTGTCAGAACATCTTCAACATTCCAGCATGAATTTAGCACAAATGCTGCTCAAATCAGATATAAAATAGACCGGATAAACGGAGGCAAATTTTAAATCATGGAAGTAACCGGGACCAGTGATCGACAAGTACCAGGAACACAGAAAAGACAGTGCTACCAGTCAGCACCCCTCGTATATTTCCGTTAGTCTTCGATGAAGGCTAACGGAAACATACGAGGTTTGTTGTCAGTAGATACTACTTCGCCTCTATTATGGTCTCAGATTCGACCTGCTTGCCAGTTTCCCTGGATGGAAGACTTAATTGTTTCCTTAAGATCAGAGATCTTAACATGACTTTTCATAAGGAGTTACAAGGCTATATAATGTGTTTACAAAATGCAAATATAGGGCTTATAGACTTAGATGCTAGTGGCATTTTTATTGTGAATTGTACATTAGTCAGTGTCTCTGCATCTCCTTGTTTGTCCACACTAACATCAGTGAACATACAAATGGACAAACAGGAAGTGTTTGCGACCAATCTTCAGTCATTTAAAGCATTTATTCATCAGCTGTGTTATCCTCATTTGCTTCAAGCGAAACCATATTCATGTTAACCACATATCACTAAAAGTGATGTCATATCAACATTCCTATAAAGTCAGGAATTCTATGTGATGAATGTGTGTTACACTATTTTTGGTGACAGCGGTGGGATACAGGAGTTCCATTTTTGCTTGCAGTCTTTTGTGGATTTGTTATTATGTTCTATGTTGATGTCAAAACTGCAAGGTCTGCATTTAAAGGTCAACAGACGTTTCGTGAATGTAGTCTAAAGCTGATTTTGTCAAGGAACCATCTGTATCAGAGCCTTCTAAGGACCAAACCAACGGACAAATGAAAATCGTGTGTATGTATTATATTACTTGTCTATTGTAATGCTAGTACATGTTCTGTTATGATGGATTGTAACAAAATTGGGACAGGTTGTGATAAATGAATAGTACATTCCCATAGAGTAATGTGAGAACCAAGAAGTTATAATTTACATCTATTGCAATAAGTAGCAACATGTAATTCTACTAAGGACTACATGTAAATGCTGTTCTTTCTTCTAGATCATTTTCTCTGTCACGTGAAAACGTCTTTACAATAAATGCGCCTGTGCGGGACAAGCGTACAAAGGACAGAAATCGACTTGCAATTCGGAGCATATAGTTTAGTTTGGACGTCTGTTTCCAAAAACACAAAACTCCAAATGGTGGTCATGAATTCTCGTCAGAATTGTCAAACTTCATTTCAGAAAGTTTCCTATTACACCTAATCGTTTATTAAACATGGGCATTCCAATCATATGCTTTCATTTGAGCCGCGACACGAGAAAACCATTAACGTGGTTGTGCGCCCAGCGCAGACTCAGATCAGCCTGGGCATCCGCCCAGTCTGATCAGAGTCTTCGCTGTCCGCATGGAGGTAGCTTAGACCCTTAGCTACCCTTTAAGCGCTTAGCGAAGAGTCTGATCAGACTAGGCGGATGCCTAGGCTGATCTGAGTCTGCGCTGGGCGCACAACCACATTGTTGGTTTTCTCGTGTCGCGGCTCATTTAAAGTTTAAAGGTGAATGTTTATACCTTCAGGAGAAGCAACTCTGTTCTCCCTTACCAACTGGGTTCATTTTTACAAAGAAAAGACTTTGCTTCTGAAAGCAAATTCTTTCCTTTGACTGTAGAATTCTCTTTGGAAGGACAATTTTGTCCTTTATTGTAAAAGATGATAGAGAAATGGAAGTGTACGCATCCACGTTAATATTGACATGTTTTCAGATTAGCTGCCGACGAGTTGCAATAGAACCACACTTTTCTCATATTACTTGGCGTTGTTCTCACTTGTGTGTGCGTTTAATTTGACTTTTATAAGTCATCAGTCTTACTTCAAATCAATTTGTGAAGCTGCGGGCAACATTATATCGAGAAGAATAAACACAAGGAGCGGATATTAGTTTCCTAGTAGCATCATTATGCATCCAGAGTGGTACCAGAGTAACTGTAGGCATTTGGACACTTTAATTTTTCAGTTATGGTCTTCAGCCTTGATCTTTAAAAACGTTAATTTGCCTAATGAGACGTTTCATAAGATTGTTAGCTTAAAGTCATACAGTGTAGGCCGCAAATAGACGGCTTTTTAGAGCTGTTAATTTTGTACTTCTAATGTATTTTAAGCAATTCTTTCCAAGTATTTGAAAATGACACAGTTGCAGACTGACATGATTGTGGCTTCAATATGTTGAGGAACGGACATCGTCCCTAAAACTGTCAAGTTTTAGCTGGACAGGACACAGAATAGAGTAACACAAATCTGAAAACGCTTTATATTACTGCGGGACACAAAAACTTACTTTTTGTTTTAGCATGTTCTATGGACAGACTTTAAGTATTTGTATGCTAGAACCCGAAATAGAATACTTTGCAACAGATACATTGTAGAATACAGAAATGGTGGACCACTTTTGCAAATGATAATGGGTTAAGTTTAGAGCATAAAATTTACTAAACAAGAAAACCGAATAGAACAAGGCAGACTATTATGGGCGAGCGTTGTCTAGAACGCAGCTTGTCAGTATGCAAGAACACAAAACCAGATCATAGCTTTTTTAATATGCCACATTACAAAATTTGGAGTATGCAAGAACCACAAATCAGAGCATAACTTTTCAGTATGCATGAAAACTAAACCAAATCACAAAGAAAGAAGAAAATATAGTGTTGACGTTTTAGTGTTTTGTTTTTGTGGAGAACTATAATTTGTCATTTTAGAAAACAGTGTTTGTTCAGCGTCCAAGTGTTTATTCAAAGTTAGTACTTGATTGCAGGGCTCTTTAAGAGTGCCGGAACTTAACAGCTGAGCTAAGTGCATACGGTAGCATGCACTTCCAATGATTGCACAGGATAAGACAACTAAAAATTAAGCATAAAATGGATTAGTATGACACGTTTGGATCAGCAGTAAATTAAAACAAAACCCTAATCTGTTTAGAAAAGTAAATACTGAGAGAAAAAAGAAAAACAATACAAATTTACCGGGACCTTTTGACTTCTTTTCTATTTCGTTAAGGCTTACAAACATAGAAACAATTTTAGTTTTTCTTTCCAAAATGAGGCACATCCTAAGGAAAGATGTCTATAGGCATAATAGCATTGCACAAGCCCAGATCAGCCTGTGCAATTGCACAGGCTGGTTAGGGCATGCGCAGTGCGCATCTTTAGAACTTCTTGCCAGGCATTCTCCATCGTACCCTGACTAGACCTCGACTAGACCTCGCTTATGCTCAGACTGGTCTGTACATACTTGCAGTAAGACGGTTTCTCACTATCAGCCAAGAACAAAGTTGGTTTTATTGCCCCAGGGACACCTTGACTGAGCGCAGATGCACGCAAGAAATAGCCAACATAATTTCTTCTGACAAGCTACTTTTCCTTGGAGTAATAAGGCTGTAATAGCTCTATAATGACATTTATTACTTTTACTTGGTCGATTAGGGATCATTGTTTTTACATAATTGAAACTCTGTATCTCCCAAATGACATCAGTTGGTTAGTATACATCTTAGAAACACTTGGGGTCTTTGGATATTTTTTTGCAGAACTTTTTTTTTATATCTGGCCTGCGTCCAAAAGGATTTAGCCAACAGTCGCTGTACCTACTGCCAACTACAACCCCTCATCCCACTAAAAATTAAACATATTTCTTGAAATCAGTTTTTTGATCTTTTATTAAAGTCTGTTTTAGTGCAAAGAGAAGAAATTAGGAGGGGGAGTGGTTGCTGCAGTACTGACTTGAATTCAATATTAGAAAGCTAAAAACTTCTTGGGGAATAAAGGATGCCTCATTTTCTACAAATAGTTGGTTTGATTTGAGACAGCAAAGTTGTTTTGGAAGGAACAGAATTAAGGCTTTTAAATTGGAACATTAAATTTAAATTATATTTACGGTTATTATTTGTATAAATACCAAGCTGAAAGGTTGCAAAAATACCTAAGCATATCAACAAAGAGCATAAAGTCAATAAGTTGAAATATTTTGCTAAGTATCAAAGCCGAATAATGGATATTTCACATAGCCCTATTTATATTATAAAGGAGGGAACGTGTTTTGTACAAGTCACAACAATGTACCATATGGATTTTCACACCAAATAAATGTCATTTGTTTACATTGTTAATAATGTAGCTCCAAATAAGCCAGCGTTTGTGGGTAATAAAACACAAGTTGCAGGATATTATATGGACCATCTTTCTGAATAAAGCATACGTGTTTTTGACGATTTTTTTTTTTAAAAAGTAATTCAGTTTTTTTTGTTGTCTCGCCTGCGACTAGGGAAAAGTAACTCTAGGCGTGACAGTGTGAAGAAAGGCGAGGCGTCGCCTTCTGCAGAATTCTTGTTCCCAGATTTTTTGCATATATTGAGCTCAGATATAATACCTGTATACCACAGGGTATAATCGATTCCGCCAATTTTCGCTTCCTGCAGAGACTGTAAATCATATCTGGCTTCCGCCGAGACTGTCCGCGAAGTCTTGCTTCCTGCCGAGACTGTCCGCGTGACTCTGCTTCCTGCCGAGCGCCTCGGCAGGAAGCAGAATCACGCGGACAGTCTCTGCAGGAAGCCATTTATCATGTACAGAAGTCTCGGCAGGAAGCAAGAGCTCGCGGACAGTCTCGGTGGAAGCCAGATATGATGTACAGTCTCTGCAGGAAGCGAAAATTGGCGGAATCGATTATACCCTGTGTATACAGATGTTTTCTTTTCATGATAGTTTATATGTGTACAGAAGCATTTTATTGTTATTGCTATTTGTTTGAATGCTTTAAAAGTATGTGATATGTTGACAGTGTACATATCTTACTATTTTCTTTTTCTGAAAGTAGAGTATCGATTGGTTATTGCCAGTTTATTTCTCCCTGTCACAGATGGGTGTAAAACGTCAGCTGTAATACATGCAGTCTTGGGAACAAAAAAAGTACTATATCACTAAATCTTGTAGTAGGCCGTGAGAAAACCTTTTGTTAGACATATGCCCAGTCTGTAAAAGCATGCACATTTCGCCCGCTGACAGTAAATGAATCTTGTGGGTTTCTACCATGCATGCCCTGTTTAGATTCTGCATCTGCAAAGTTTGGCCTGTTTATGTGCTATGAACATTCACCTTACAGGTTTTCGCTTCATGTGAAACAACTGTTTTTTTCTCGCCTGCAAGTAGCTTAAGGTGAAACATGGGCACAGCTTTTCTGGCGGCGTATTCAGCATAAACCGAGTCTGCTATTTTGGTTTCTTTGATGTGTTCCTTGATTCCAGAGGATCTTTATTCAGAACTTATTGTAGCTAGCTGTGACAGCCTACAATCAGGCGAGATATAGCGCTCTACGGAAATCTTGTTTGCATTTATGTTACATTGTTATACCATCCTAACCAGAAAATGCCAACTTAAGCACGAAATGTTTCGCAATGAGCAAAGTCTACACTGGTAAGGGTGGTATAGAATAGTTATACCATGATTTATCCGCCTGTATGGGAGATAACCCACTCACTACAGCTCGTGGATTATCTCCTCAGTCGTACAGGCGGACAAACCATAGTATGATACTATGACTATTACTTATTGTACGCAGATATGTCAGCGTTTTTGTTATTTCTTCAAATGTTTGGTTAAAAGTTAATAGCAGAACTATTTATGCTTCGTTATTATACAGCATAATTATACACCTATGTAAATATCTTCATTATGTTGGGTTTTACAATTTTCTATAAATTTCATATACAGTTGTGAGTGATGTTTAAAGCCAGTAGTATGTTGGTCTAGTAAGATTTTTCTGTAAATAAACAGAGGAATGTTTGTTACAAAGAGAAAATCATCTTCGCAAGCCAGTGGTTCTAAGTCCACTGTGTTCCTTACGTACGTAAGGAGCAAAGATAAGTGGACTTAACTAACCCTTGGCTTGCAAAGTTGAGAGAAAATCAGAGTGAAAGAGTTTTTCTACAGAAATGACAGATAGTTGTGAGGAAGGAGAGAAAAAAAAAGTTTGTTTGAGTGAATGGTGACATTTTACATTACATGGTGTTGAATTTGTGTTAGTTTGTTGATTATGAAAATAATTCGACATTTTTGTATGTAATTTTTCTATTATTAAGGTGAAATGATACACTTTAAAGGGAGGTAGCTGACTTGGAAGTATCTGCCGCCGTTCTAATAAGGGAGGAAGCCCCGATAGCTCAGTAGGTTAAGCGCTGGCCTGCTGATCTAGCGGTCCCGGGTGCGAGACCCGCTGGAGACAGGAATCTTTTCAACTCGGCGTGTTTCCCCTTTCTTTAAGTGTATTATTCCACGATAATACATGTATTATCATGCTAATGCTACTGCCAGATTTTGAATGAATAAAGTCATGGGAAAAGTACTTGTGCTTGGTATACAAATAGCATGCAAGCCTAGAATGCAGTCTGATCAGGGTTGGTGCTATGCACTTTCTTGTATGCCAAGATACTTGTACTTTGACTTTTTAGTGTCCGCCAGCGGCATCTTAGGTTGTCCCATGCAACACCCCAGACTTCAAATGCTTGCTTCTTAATTCCATCTCATTCTCGTATACATTTACAGACATAGCCGCCATTTTATGCATCCCATCGACTAAGCTCTGGCCATTGTAGTTTTACATTTTCTTGCCTGCTATGCTTCTGCGGTCAGTCTGTTCATGCCTAGAGTCCCGGCCATAAAAGGGATCTTCACAAACATTATACAGGAGCGTAACTAGGGGCAATTTCATAATACGCACAACCATGTTTTATTCTCTACTTCTTGAAGGGAAAGCTAGTATTTCAGCCACTTTGTAAATTTTCAGCATGCAAATTTGCAGGTGCGTTTTGAAATTTTGTCAATTTTGACAAAATTTCAATACGCACTTGCGTATTTGCCGTATACGTAGCTACGCCCTTGTTATAGACCCCGATCATGTTCAAGTGGCATCTGCATTAAATATAGGAATTTCTCAATGAAAACTATACTTAAATAAAACCCTTACACTGGCAATGGTTCTGTCCAGACTGTGGTATGGTTAATGGGTCCACAAGATTAATTGGTTAATCGTTTTTAGACTGGAAACCCGTTTGGGGGACATATGCAAACAGTGGTGACACAGTTCAGACGCCACAGAGCGAGGCGTCTGATCAGGGTCTACACTATTTGCTTACAGGAAATTCTATACATGTACAAAAATACAGTAAAAGTGAACACGTTCCTAAAACTAGAAATGGACTCGTCAAAATGATGAGGCTGGACAAGTCCACTAGTCAAAGAGGATTAAAGTTTGCTTCACAGACACACTGCGCAGGCTTGTCTGAGTCTTGTTCATATATGCCATAAGACGGGTTTTTTTGCGTTGCAGCTCATGCTCGTTCTCTCAGAAACCTGAGTTTGCCCACGATCATACTAAAGTGATGGGTTTAAAAGTAAACGTTCTAATCATTTAAAGCTTTTACCATATCATGCTCTACAATTGTGTCGGGATTTAAAAGCATGATAAGGCGATTACCTACGGCGGTTCAATATAGTTAATTTTGGTTCAGGTTTAGGTTTGTACTAAATAGCCTGATTATAATTGATACGTCGATATTTTGAAATATTCTGTTTAATATGCAGAGCATATAGCCGTGCATACAAAACGCTTCACGCTTAAGTAACGTCATACAAAGTCGGTTTTCTTAAAATCTGGGTTGCAAACGAAAACTCTTATATAAGACTATTTTTTTTGTCAAAAACATGTTTCCCCTACTTTTAGTGCGTTATAAGTGAGTTTTAGCACATCTATTTAAATTTTACCACCAAACGTGACGGTAGTGGCACTTTTCATACTGATCTGTGTTTAGACGGTTTTACCACTGGGAGGACTTGACTTTAAGTGAATAACATAGCATGGTCGCCCTTACAATCGTCAGTTCTCTCGCTAGAACTCTTATATTTTTCTTCGTACAGACAGAAGAACATAGTATAACTCTGGCATTCATGGAAAATTGACGATTTTTTTTATCACCAACAAGCAAAGCTAAAAACAGCATAAACAGGTAAAAACATATATGAGATTGGATCAAATTGATGAAACGATACGCTGCATAATACGTTCCTTGACAGAAACCCACATGCATTTAGATCAAGGTCTGTTTGGCCTGGAACTATTGAAACTATTGATTTCTGCTGTGGAATCCATTTTAAATCAGTTGAGCTTTATTGCAGTTAACCGCTTCAATATTTACTGTCACAAGAATGATTGCTATGTGTCATCATACAAACACCTCCAGATCAATCGTTACCATGGGGACCACGTGTAGCATTAGCCGCCATTTTTATTTCCATGAGTGGAGCTGCAACACTTGAAACCCTGTCTAATGACAAAAAATACCAAAAAATATTAACAGTATCAGACTGCGTAATACTAACAAGAATTTTCATAGATTTCAATGCTTGTAAATGTCATTTCATTAAGGACTTGCGTGCAAAACGCAAAATCCTTAATTGCGACAACGCAAAGATTGATATGATTTTTTTCTTTTGGAGTTGGGGTGCTTTTTCGCCGGGCAAGACTGATTTTATGATTCCTTGCATAAAAGTTTCTAATCAATCATACACTGAATGACAGGATTTGTAGTCTATCTTATCACCATTTCCCATTATATGCCTAAACTTGGGACACATGATCCTGCGCAAACTGTGTAAACCCAGATCAGACTGCTCCCTGGAGCAGTCTGATCAGGGTTTACACTGTTTGCCAGTGTGACACTATTTTTAGCGAACATCAACTCGACTGATCAAGTTTTACATAGTCACAGATGGCGCGACATTTAGTGTGTTTTCGGTATGCTTTTGATTGATGACACTCAAAGGGCTCTGGGTTTATAATCAAGAAATCTTTCACATTCTCATTTAGAATTTCTATTTTAGCGGTTGCTTGATTATCAAGGACATTTTTTTCAAATGATGTCGATTGATCTCTTGTCGTTGTGAAACTGAAAATATTTCCCTAATTTAAAAGATATATCTCTGTATGAGCCCAAATTTTGCATTGTGCTTATTCATTGCGAGAGCTGAAAATAATACTGAATAAGACCCCATCTTCCCCTTCGCGCCCTTTCCCCTTCCAACATGGTTTCTGCTGCCTGGTTCCTTCGATGGCTATGAAGTAGGCTCGACTTATTTCATTTTTGTTTGCTTTTGCGAGGTGTCAAATTTTGAGCCCATCGGTACAGTTACTATCACAACATGCCCACCCTGTTTTATCCATACCATTGAAACCGCATATTTCATTTTTCTACAAAGATCAAATGACGCTGCAAGCATTTGAGCTTCAAGGTATTAGTGCAAAAAATTACATGTATCTGTTGCCTTGGCGAGCAGCACAGACGTACCCTGATCAGTGCAGCCCTGATCTGAACAGATTTGACGTGGTAGATGTCCGCCATTTCTATGCCCGCCGCCATTGCGACAAGATGCTGTGTCATTTCGTTTTATAGAATACATTTCTACAAGTCATATAAAGCATTTATGAGTGAAAGTATGTTCAAGCTTGTCATAATGTACAAAACATGTACAACCATTGATTTTCACATTATTGATCTTTTTTTCAAATACAATGATAATAAAACTATTTTCAATATTTATTGTTATCGTTTATACATGCCAGATTGCCAATAAAGAAAGATAAACATATAGTGCATTACTGTATGAGAGCCAAAATGCTCTTTGGTTAAAAATGAGACCCAAGATTGAGCAAATTTTGGGGAATGGGTTTGGGGAGGGTTATGTATATGCACTTTGTTTCTAATTTCTCCTAAAACATTTGATGTGTGCTCTCATTAGAATCGCCTCACTGTGGCGATTCTAATGAGCTTACAACATACGTTTTATGAGAAATTCAGAAAAAGACAATGGCTAGCATATCTGGATTTCTTATAAGAAATGGTGTAAAAGAACCCCGGTAGCTCAGTAGGTTAAGCCCTGACGAGCTGATCTTGCAGTCCCGGGTTCGAGCCCCGTTGCAGGCAGGAACCTTTTCAATCATAAATGGGATTCTTTTGCAAACAGTCTTTCATCATCCTCCACTCATCGTCCTGATTTGACTGAAATACTGTTAAAAAGGATGTAAAATCTCAATTCATATATCTATCTATAATCTGTGAAAGTAATGCCACGGTACTATATCATTAAGCAAAGTGTTTTATGACAGCAGATCACGTAAATTTCAGATTCTGCAATCTGTCAACTGAGAGATTAAATAATCGACAGGGTCTGCTATTCTTCATCTCAATTAGTCGGATCGATTAGAAACAAAACGAAAGTAGGGAGTAACGGCTGTGTCATCGAAAATTAATTACAGAAAAAGTTAAAATACAGAAACTACAAATTTACAATAAACACCCGTTATATTTTATAAAATCTGTTCATTCGATAACGCACCCATTTACTCCGTGCATGGACCCCTAACGTGCACAAGGGCAGGTCTGTTGAAAATCGGCTCGTTTAAGTAATGGCTCAATGTTGAAAAGTCTCAACGTTGAAGCAACGAATTGACAATGATTCATCGTTGTTTCAACGCTGTGTGCCTGCTGTGTGTGGTTCTAAATTATAATTTGATATTGAGTTATGCAGCTGAGATAAAGTATTCATACCATTTTAAAAGCGTTCATTAAAATGACAAAACCATCGTTTTCGTCTTCCATTCATACGATATTAGAAGAAATTGCTTTTTATAGAACAGAATGGTACAAATAAGCTACCTGTCGAAGCGAAGCAGTTTACAAAATATACTTTAGCAGAATAGTAAACACATCCGTTCCCCTCATTCTCAAAATATATATACATAAAGACCTATGTAGCTTTCGGCCGGCGGTGTCAGATAAAGCGGTGAATTTTACACTAAAACAAATGAAAGAGTTTGTTTCATCATATTCAGTCAAGAATTAGATTCTCACTCAGCTGAGATCCATTTTCCTTGACTTGATAACCTCGTATTTTACGACATCAGCTCCTTAATGAAAACTTGTCCCTGGGGAGACCATATTTGTAGGCTTCCTGTGATTGGTAGAAATTGATCTGAAAATTCTGAGTAGATTGACTCATTTTAGACACATACGTGAAAAGGCAACTAATGTAGTTTACAAAGTTAGATGGTGGTTCGTGCGTCTGTACAGTAACGCTTTGGACTAGACAGGTGCAGAAATCTGCTCTTGTTTATTTGTTCCGTCCTCATATATTATGGCCTGGTAAACGCGCAGTTCCATTCCCACCAGGGGGCGTATTCATAAAACGACTTAAGTGGTTGCTATGCTGTTGCTAAGGCTAAATTTCTTTGAAGGAGATTCCCTACAACTATGAAATTTGCTCTGGAGGAGACTGTTCCTCCAGACCAAATTTCATAGTTGTAGGGGATCTCCTTTATAGATATCAATTAGCCTTAGCAACCGCATAGCAACGACTTAAGTGGCTTTATGAATACAGCCCCAGGAACTTAAATATCCAAGCTTCTGAGTATAGTTGGCTAAAAAATATAACAATGCTATTCGCCTCGTATGTATGTAATGAATGTTTGTGCAAAATATTTGTTTTGAAGTCAAAGAAATGGTTTATACCACAACACATCACAAAATTCGTGACAGTGGCCAAACCAAAATTTCGGTTTGGAAACTTTCAGGAGTTGATTTAAACATATTTCACTTTTTCACAACATACATAGATAATACAACATATAAGTTTATAGGATAAGAACGAAAGCATATTGCTTATGTAGTTCTTCTCCTGAAAGGAGTTGCGTGACACCTCCTCTAGTTACCTCCTTCAAAGTTGAAATCTTTGTTGTGATATGCTTTACCTTCATTTGAGTCAAATGCATGGCGTCTTTATATTTTGACAATCCGTTTCCGGAAGCTTGAATGCTTCATTTTGATGAAACTGCTATACTTCAGAAGCAACATCAAATCAAGAGTCACTTGCTGATTTGAAAAAAATATCAGTCTGGAAAAAAAAGACAAACCTATACAGTCATTTGACCTATTCCGACGCATGTTTTAGTCGACCGTGCGCTACAGTCTAAACACACTGTCATTTTTTAATTCATTTGTGTCATTAAATAAATAAAAGCCTCCTGTTTGAGGCACTTTGTTTGGGTTCACAAACTATTTGAGGAAGATAGGTAAATCTGACGACAACCAGACGTTGTCTTTTATCCTATTTCGACGCACCTTCTTTTATTCCGGTGGATCTGTAATTTTTTTACAATACATCGAAAGAACCGCGGCGGGGCGCCCCAAAAGTAAACTGTCTGATTATTACTAGCTCGATGAAAGATGATTTTATGCAAACAAATGTTTATTTGACGTAATAGATTTTTTAAAACATCTGATTTTGCACACGGCTTCACTGAAAAATTATTTCGGTGATTCAGTGCTCGTAAGTACAATGTTTGATATTTTTATCCAGGATTCTATGATAAATGACAATTCAAAATAAAGCCTTATGGAGTTTTACTTGCATATTCAAATTGCATGACGTGAATGCAGCACTAATATGGATTTTAGAACTCAGAGACATTCCCCAAATATACTATCCGCCGGAATAGGCTAAATGAGCTAATAAATTAAAATTTCAATAAACCTAAGTAACTGATTTTATTTCATTTTGATATTTATCGGTTTAGATAGCTAGTAAAATGAGCAATCGACATACATTTAGGTTTACGACATATTTGTTTACACAAATATTGTCCGACCCTATTTTCACAAGTGGCCTGAAAACATCTGTCATTTTTCTTGTTAAATATGCATTACCAGCAACTTTTAAACTCAGTTTTCCGTATCTTTGATTGATAAATGAGATCCTTACTATATGTGGGTTTGACAAATAAATATTGAAAGTAATTACCTAAAAATCATTTCGCTTCTAGCTTGTTTCGTTGCAGAGAAAGAAACAGGATACACCGGAATAGGTGAATCCACCGGAATAGGTCAAATGAGTGTATCGTTGACGGTAAAATGTCGAGTCGGACAAAACAGAATACTTCCCGAACCTTGTTGCAATGAATACCTTTGTTGCTATGGTGATATGAAATTCGAAGCGGGTCAATGAAAGGTGAAAAAGGGTCGCTAGGTCAAAGTCCTTTCCCAAAAGTGTCACCAGAGTATTGTTTGACTAAACATGGCATCCTTCAAACGTAATTTTGCATTTATTCGACGCTAAATCATTTCTTTCAAGACTGATCACAGCAATAAATGAACTAATGCTTTCTCCATGATACATCCCAGCTGGCGCATGACGTCGAAATGACATCGCACGGACATTGATGCGACGTCATAACGTCGCATCAACGTCCGTTCGACGTCGTTTCGATGTCATGTACCTGCTGGGATGTGGCTGTTTTATATGATAAAACAATAATCTCAGGTATTACCTTAAGGAATGAAAATGGATTGTATTTACATTTATTAAGACTCAGTATATGTCTGCATGATCATGCAATGTTCAAATGTGCATGCTAAATATGCCCAAAGGCTGTTGTCCTGTCTGCTATCTGTGTCCCAAATTAATGCATTAACCTTTCATTTACATATTAACAGACGTGCTATATATGTTTATGAATGTTGATATTATACCAACAAAAGAACAGTAGCTAAAGCATGTCTGTTTAATGTTACCTATGTACAGATGTACGTATGTTACCTGTAATCAAACAAAACTATTCTGGCTTTAATCATGCCGCCAACTGAAATGTTTCTTCCTGAAGAGGCATCAGGGCGCTTGTCAATATATTTTGATATGGGTTTTCGTTTTTCCTGTGTTTTTTTTATTGTTATGATTTATTTAAATATTTCTTTGGAAGGTGTGTGTGTGAGGGGGCGGGGGAGTGGATGGCAATGTCTAGACTTCGTAGACTGCTCACCTAAATGACTAGAGGCTGACTGAACACATCACTTCAAACTTGAACCGCATTGTTAAGGTGTGCATACACACTTCAAAGATAAAGTTCTGCCTCTGTTATAGAAGGGAGACCACTCTAAAATATAAAATATCTCTTCCTTTTATATGAAACTCTGAATAAAGGGTTAGCGAACTTGGGTGTGACGTCCCAGGATGATGTACATCATACTGTGACAAGACCCTGATTTAAAGACCGGAGGAGCGGGAGATCGAACCTATAATCTCTGGCTTGGTAGTCTAGTGCCAAAACCGCTCCTCTGAAAGAAGGGAGACAAATGTCAGTTTCCTCCCTTGGCAGTGATTCTAGTCACCTTAACAACCCTAAGGATCTCAGACTGATAAGACATATGACATTTAGTCTGTTTATTATTTAATAATTCTGTCCTTCTCAAGGGAAATTTTGACTTTTAAATAATAAATATTGTTTGACGCTGCTTATATAATAGCGACTATGAAAATGAGAACATTATTAGTAATCTAGACGTTTATTATGATATGTGGAGCCGATTTTGCAGCACATGCGAACAGCGAAGACGCAGATCAGCCTGCGCAACCGCGCAGTCTGATCAGCGTCTTCGCTTTTCGCTATTGTCACAGGACCCACCATGGGACGATTCACGCGGACAAGTAAGACTGACCAGGCTCCGCAGATGCGCTCGCAGATCTGAGTATACACACAGTGGTCGTATGAGGCTCACTTTAATTTCTGACATGGCCTGTACGAACAAATATATTTGTTCATGCGGGCGTCCCTATCTGGTATGTGCGGGTATAGGCGTGTACATTTTTATGTTGGGTATGCAATCAGATTTAGCTGTTGGGTATACAATCAGTTTCAGCTGCACCAAAATAGACGAATAAATTTATAGTTTGAATTTGGGAAGTTTTTAAGGAAACAGTTTAACCTTTAATAGAAAATAAATTGTAAGGTGCTAGCTGGTGTCCCCTGGGGGGCGAGTAATTACGCCTTATGCATAACAGTTGTTATGGATCTGGCAAAACGTCGAGAAAATTAACGATTTCATCTTGTAAGAGAATCCAGAAGAAAATTCTGAAATCTCAAAAGGCCAAATGTTTGCCAAAAGTCGAACAAAATTATGTAATTTTTCAATTTAGCAGATCCTATTAGGAATAAAAAATGCATCAATATTGAACAAAAAGCTAGAAGTTGATAACCGTAGGTTTAGTAGACTAAGATAATTTGGTCACGTCATGTTACATGGTCTGGGTATGCTATGCGTAGTGTATGGTTTTCTCCCGCATTACAATCAACATGGCTTTGCGGAATCCTTACCTTTCCTGTAAGAAATTGACTTAGAAACGTAAGATGCTGGATTCCGTACGGACAAGCAGTTCAAAAAAGTGTACAAGCTATGAAAAGCTGTACTTATATATTTGTGTGTACTTCCGTGTGAGCTATTTGTGTGACCGACATATCGTACCTTGATTACCTGAGCAGGTATTTGTGTAGACGGTATAGATTTTCTTTGATCGCAAACACACTGCAGGCTTAATATAAGTCGCGACACATTACAGAGAGCCTTTGCGTGTGTATGTGAGCAGAGAAAATTCAGTCAAGTCTGTGCAATACGCAATCAGATCACTGCTTGAACTGTCAACCCACAGATTTGTAAGGGTAAGTGTTAACAGCAAAGAATGAGATCAGCCAGCGCGTGCGAGCGGCAAAGGCTTTGCGCAGACTGCGCATCCGCGGATGCGCAGGCTGTCAGAGCCTTTGCTGCTCGCATTTAGCGCACTTCTTTTGATGCATGTCAAATGAAAAGAAAATACAAACGCGTATCAACATGTAATGAAATGACGCATTTTCGGTGTCAACTTATCAATTATTCAAGTGTCAGTAACGATAAGAAATCGATATGGAATGACAAGCCTACACGAGTTGTCGCGCTTGAGAATGGCGATTTGCAACAACTTCGTCTAAACCCAAAGAATGTTGTGTACATAAGGCAAGAAATACTGGTCGGTATAATCATTTATTTTTGTTAAAATATGTATAAAATTTCATATTATGTCAATATTGAACAATGAAGTAACAAGTAAAGCGATGAACAATGGACTTTGACACTTTGTACATATAAGCAAACCATCACATATGAATGTAGCATGCCAACGGCCTGTTATTACCAGAATTTTACTTAAAAATCATTAATAGTATATCCTTTATAATTTAATTTGAAGAGGAACTACTTCAAAAAGAAACGATAGTACTCATTTGAAATGCGTCAGACATAGCGGACATATTTCAAATTGAAATATGTCAGCTATTTCTGAGGCATTTCAAACAAATACTGCGGTTTCTACAAATGCACCTATGAGAAAACGCTATCTAAATTAGATATTCCCTACATGCTATTTATGAACGTATCAGTATGTAATGTAATATGCTTTTCTGGATCCCTCGCAATTTTAGGTCCCTGTTTATTACAAAACAAATTCTTTACCGATATCATTACCAATTTGCCTACCTATGCTGTCGGGGTCCTACTAAACACTGCTAAGACACCACAAAGACACCAAAAAACCACAAAGACACCACAAAGACACACAAAGACACCACAAAGACACACAGAGACACCACAAAGACACCTAAAGGCCTCACAGAGACATCTAATACTATGTTATACTGCTTAATAAATTATTTATGTCCCCCCTACCAAAGGTGAGGGAGGGACATACTGTTTTTTCAGTGCGCGTGTACGTGTATTCGTATGTGCCATATCTCTTGAACCAATGGCTGGAATTTCACTAAACTTACATGCATATATCATTGGGACAAACTTAAGAGCTGATAAGATTTTGGTGACCTTGACCTCATTTTCAAGGTCACTGGAAGACTTTGATGACAATTTCTTGTATGCGCGATATCCATTGAACCAGTAAAAGGATTTTCAACAAACGTGCATAGACATATCATTTGGACAAGTTTAAGAGCTGATTAGATTTTGGTGACCTTGGCCTCAGTGACTTGTGCGTTTTTGTCATCATTTAGGACCAACAAAATTGATCTGATGCAAAGTGGCAGCAGGGATACTTTTGTTAAATCAGCATTTATGCAATATTTAAATACTTGTAATGTTTTATTTTACAACGACCAAATGTACATCACATGAGCTTTTAGGTCATGGGTGCATTTTTGTAAGAAATATATATTTGGGCGTCGCAAACTTTTCAAGAGAAGATTTTCGGCCGAAGTCTAAATCCTAAACGATAAGAAAGAATATGAATATAATTTTCCATCACTCTCAGTGTCTGTGTGGTGTCTTTGTGGTGTCTTTGTAGTCTCTACAGACTGATTTCAGAGGACTTTTTACATATATGCTGCCGGTAAAATTTAGCTGATACCCTTTTTTAATACCCAAAGTATTATTGTGAAATAAGATTAAGAATAAATCCAATGTTTTAATATGAGAATTGTTGTCGAGCATTTTTCATCTGTTTAGAATATGTGTTTAGTTCATGTTGCATTTTTCATAAGACATACGTTTTCATAAAAAAAATATAACTGAATAAAAAAAGAAAATAATACAATTATAGTTCGCCCTCGCAAACGTTCGGGAGAAGCTTTCCGGATACCAGCTACATTTTGAATTATCAGAAAGAATATATGAATATAATTTTCCATCATTTTCAGTGTCTTTGAGGTGTTTTAGAGATTTTTTACAGCCCGACTAACATGTATTCTCCAGGCCAAGTTTATCTGATGCAGTATTTTTTAAGATGAAATATGTCATAAGTGTCATTCAGAAACAAGAATAAATGCAATATTTTAATATTTAGAAAGTTTGGTCGAGCAATTTTCATCTTAATACCACATGCAGCTTAATTAGTTCGTGAGTGGAGTTTTCATAAAGTATAGTTCTATGAGAAATATATATATTTCGCCATCGCAAACTACAGTACAAGACTTCAAGCTAAGCTTCTACTCTCAACGATCAGCAAAAGCATACAAATATATTTTCTTCATAATTATAAGTGTCTTTGTGCGTCCTAGGGGTGTCTTTGTGGTGTCTTTGTGTGTCTTTGTGGTGTCTTTGTGTGTCTTTGTGTGTCTTTGTGGTGTCTTTGTGGTTTTTCAGTGTCTTTGTGGTGTCTTAGCAGTGTTTAGTAGGACCGTGCTGTGGGCCGATCACTCGGTCGTTTAAGCATTACCAGTAACGGTAAATAATGTTGTTGTTCATGGCTATCAACCAGGCTGATACTGCTGCCGATTATCTCGATCGACAGCCACTTTTGCATGTATGGTGACTGGCTCGGTCGACAGCATAGGTAGGGAAACTATTACCCTGCGATTAACAGTTAAACGGACTTAATTTGATCGTTTTTCATTCAAAACAAATGTTTCTAAAACAGTACCAATACAGATATTCAAAGAATGAGTACTGATTTACGGAGACAAACTATTTTTGACTAGGTCAGTGTAAACAGAGGATGAATAAACGCCGAGACAGTTTCAGTCATGAGCAAGCAGTGTTTGTCCCGAGAAAATCCTACGTAAGACGAATGCGAAGTGCTCATTTCCTGACTGCGCACTCTGGTCAGGTATTGTAAGGTGTATTAGTACATCTATATGTTTCCTCCCATTTTAAACAGGAAAACACCAGTTGTTACTTCATGTGTGCTGCCGTAGATGACTCAGACCTTCCCAAATAGGACCTTCTCTTTAAAGAAAGAATTTGCGCCTACAGGAGCAAATTCTTTCCCTTAAGAGTTGACCCCTATTGAAACCCCATGAGGCCCTGACTCGCTCACCTGAGTATGGTGGCCATGTAGGTCATGTGACCTAGACGGCTTGAATAAATTTTCGTTCTACTGTGTATGAAATTGTGTTACAATTAGCCCAGTGACTTTTGAGATGATGTCTGAAATTGTCAATATGTGAGAGACATGAGTCAGAGATCGAAGAATGACCTTGACCTCTTGTACCCGCAAATCTTCCATGTACTAATTAATGCCTGAATATACCAATTTTTAGGCCAAAATCTTCTGAACTTGCCATGAAATCTTATGCTCCAGCATTTTCCCATACTTGACTTGAAATCTTATGTTCCTGCATTTTCCCATACTTGACCTTGCCTTAAAAAAGTTCAAGGTCAGCCCAAGGTCATCATTTAAACAATCTTGATAGTGCTCAAGCACCTGATGCTTATACCAAGTTTCAAGGCCATCTATCATTTGGTTCTGCGGAAGAAGATTTGCGAAGGTTTTTGCCATATATGGGCTTGGCGGCCATGCTGGTCATGTGACCCAGACCCTTTGAACAAATTTTCGTTCCCTCAGCCCCTAGAGGCTCTATATGAAATTCGGTTACAATTGGCCACGTGGCTTTTGAGGAGATGTGTGAAATTGTCAAAATATGAGAGACCAGGGTCAAAGAATGACCTTGACCTCTTTTTACATATTAATTTTTCATGTACTCATTAGATGAATATATATACCAATTTTCAAGTCAAAATCTTCAACAGTTTCCAAGAAAGTTTATGTTCTAGCATTTTCCCACATAAAAGCTACAGAAAGCAAATTTGACCTTACCGTAAAAAAGGTCGAGGTCAACCCAAGGTCATAATTTGAACAATCTTTGTAGTACTCGTGTACCTGATGCTACATTACAAGTTTCAAGGCCATCGGCCTATTGGTTCTGGAGAAGAAGATTTTAACAGTTTTTACCATATATGGGCGTGGCGGCCATGTTGGTCATTTGACCAGGACCATTTGAACAACTTTTCGTTCCCCGGCCCCTAGAGGCTCTATATGAAATTTGGTGACTATCAGCCCAGCGGTTTCAGAGGAGAAGTCATTTGAAAATGTTGACGGACGACGGAGCCTTACCATCCTATAAGCTCCTCCGAAGCCGCTGGCTCAGGTGAGCTAAAAAGGAGGCAAACATGAAAATATCAGAGATGTTTTCCCTGAAAGTGTATGTATTCACTTAAAATGCACAAAACGCTTTTTTACCAAACACACAGGATCAAATATAATGTACTTTCAGATGAACAGTACTAACCATGATAAGACTGTGTATACTATGCACAGTCTGTTCCGGCAATGGTTTAACATGCGCATTTCACATATGTTTATAGGCAGATTTTCTCAGGACAAGGCTCATACGCCAGCATGACTAGTGCTGACTAGAGGATGCGCAACAAAAATATGGAATACCGGGGTTAAAGTTGTGTTCAAGACTTGTTCCAACTATAATTTCAATAATGGTTTAAACTACCGTAATCGACCTTATTAGCGCCCTGTGCGCTTAACTTTTTCAAAATGGCGGCAAATACTTGTAGTAAACTTTCTTTCATATAAGCGCACATTTTAATTGGTTATTATATATTGAAGGGAACGAATTTAAAGGTAAAGCATCAGAAAAAAAGCTGCTTATAAGCAGCTTTTCTCAGATGCTTAACCTTTTAAATTCGTATGGATATACATGTAGAAGGATAGAGAAGATTTAGAAGTAAAAACTTAAATATTCTATTGCATTTTCAGCTCTTGTAAACGAGAAAGCAAAGGGATAAAGCAGTAAAAATATGTGCATTAATATTCCTATGCCTCACAAATTGCCATGGCGTGCGCTTATAGAGGCATGTGCGCTAATTAGGTAGAATACGGTATGTGTACTTGTTCAACACTACATATACTTGTTTAACTTTATATGGTAAAGATCCTATCTTTTAAAGGTGGGTTACATGGCACTGACGTTGATACAATGTTGATTCAACGTTGTGTGCCTGCAGGGTGGCTGCTACAGCTTGGCAAATCGACATATTGTAACAATATACAATTATTTACAACCTAATTAACAAACAACTTTAATTAATATGTAAATCAACAAAGCTGGCTTAACAACAAAACAAATCAGTTCAAAAGTCAAGGTCAATCAAATAGTAATAAAATTAGACAAGCAACACAAAGAGACTTTAGATGTAGCAGCCCAGACTCAAACCGACCTTGCAGAAAGCCGATCTGCGGCTTCTGTGGCTCAAGGGAAGCAACTACTACATTAAATATGGCCAAGTTGCTCAATAGGTTATCCAAAATTCCAATAGCACTGTGCGACTAGTGATAGGAGTGCAAACAAAATACAACGAAATGCCTCTAACAAAATAGAACCGAGTATTTAGTGACACGCAAGATCAACGAATAAAATAAGCAATTCAGACTAGATCAGACATTTCTTTGAATAATCTGATCATTGTCTGCATTGTCTCCCTTAAAGCCCCTCTCTTCATTTGACAAAATGGGTTTGTTCATGAATTGGCAGGACAAGAAAAGAGATTGTTCCTCCATGAGATTCGTAAAACCATGTACATGTAAGGTCTGCAGCCAGTGGGAAAACAAAAGGCTTCACAAACTGATAGGCGACGCATGAAAAGATACCTTACGCCATGTGCAAAAAAACAACAACAAAAAACAAATCTGCCTGCGCATCCAAATTGTCTAAAAATAGAAATTAGAGTGTTTCAACTTCACATAAACAAACTGGATCCTGGGGCATCTAAAATGTTAACCCTTTTTAGACCGGATACCCGTTTTGGGGACATTATGCAAACAGTGCAGACCCAGTTCAGACGCCGCAATACGCGGCGTCTGATTAGGGTCTACATTGTTTGCTTACAGGAATTTCTATGCAAAGTACAATAAAAGTGAAAATATTCACCAGAAAACCCTAAAACTAGTAATGGGATTATCTGAATGATAAGAATGGACAAGTCCACTGGTCAAAAAAGGGTTAAAGAGAAGAAACTGCTGTGCAGGCTGACTTTAATACTTGTAAGACGCCAATGGTGTACGATATCTCTTCAAGCTCTTCAAGCGACGCCAGTCAGATCCTGAATCAAGCTACATGTAATACCAGGAACCGGATGAATCTATGCTGATTATGCCTCTTGGATTATTATATCGAAGTCCTGAGTCCACCAACTAGGCCTAAAACTATACTCGGCGTCAATGAAAACGCACCAGTCTTACAATGTCATACATTTTCTTCAAATTCATGACAATACTATATCTACATCATTGATTTATCATTTTAAGCCAGAGCTCTAGATAAGAGGGGTATTTGATGATAACTGAGGTATAATTTTCTTTATTTCTCATTGAAACCATATGGTGTGACCACTCATCTGAACCGTCTCATCGAGACGGTTCAGATGAGGGGTCACAACATATGTTTTTATCCAGAATTAACAAAAATTATCCCAAATTATCAACAAATACTCCCTCTTATCTAGGGCTCTGTAAGCTATGTTATTACGCCAATGATAAAATTTTGCTTAAAGATACCTTCTAAGCGTTTTACGTTACATAAGCTCTGAAATCAAGAAACCTGGCAAACCAGTATGAATTTCACTTAGCAGAAACTCTTCGTTGGTGGCATTTGCTACAGAATAGACAGCCTTGAAAATCGCCATAAAAAGTAATCCAGAAAACCGCATGCAACAAACTGAATTAAGAGTCGAGCGTCACTCAGTTATCACGTAAATCTAACAGCGGGCATATGAAAGGAACTGAAGGTAAAAACGTTATCTTTTGCAACCAAAAACATTGAGATTAGTTGAAAAATAAATAAATGTCAGACATTTCACGGCAAAATCGACAACCATTAATCCAGCCTGAATTTGACGTTACATGTACTGTACTCGTACAAGTATAACGTCACAAGTAATTGCCTAATTACGTCATTCTTAGATTATGTAAAAACTGGTTTTATGTCAACAGACCTTTCAGAGAACGATATACAGGCAACCAAGTTTCTGGCACAACGCGGAATATGGATTTATTACGTTTTAAATGTATTGTTTGATGTCGACAGTTTTCAAGAGCGTCACTGTTGACGTTGCACTTGAAAGTTGTTGTTGTTGTTTTTGTGTTTTTGTTTAACGTCCACGGTAAACAGCTAGGGTCATGTCGGGACGGTCAGTTAACCTAACCACACTATTCGTGGGCAGGCTTAGACCTCCTAAGCGGTTAACCAGTACTAAGTGCACTTACGTTCACCAGTAATCAAGGTTGGCAAATGACCGGTCAATATGAGTATTGACCAGACCAGTGGTCATTACTGGTTATAACCGGTTATTACTGGTCGATTGGTGGTCGATTGGTCAATTGAAATAACCATGGTCAGTTGAAGGTACTTAGCATTTGTTATCCCATTTTTACTGGAGTCTATATACAGAGTTAAAATAGTTTCAATACAAGATAATGCAGGCTTATTTGAAAATGTGTTTTATGAGTTGCTGTTGCTCAGAACTGTATTTAAGAGGCCGTAAAACATACAAAATCTGAATGTTAATTGTTTCAGATCTTCAGTCTCAATCAGACTGAATCATTACCACCCAACTTTCAGTTCAAACTAGAGTCCTCTACCTTATTTTCTGTAACCATTAATAAAAAATAAATAGGAAAGCAAATGCAAGTAATAAAAATTAATAAATTTTAAAAGTAGCTTTTTCATATTCATTAAAAATATTTAGCTCAGTAACTAATTTAACTGAAGCAGTTAACTGAATGAAAGTACAAAAAAAATGAAACAATTTGCTTCAAAGAGATCATCTTGTTCAAATTAGTGATGCTCTGTTAGCTAAAATGCAACTTGGTCTGGCTTCTTACGTAAGAAGACAAAAGTGTGAAAATTGTAATGAAAACACTAACTGTTAAACAAGGGGTAATTCTAACTTTAACTGCCCCAGAACAAACAAAACTGTCAAAATACTGGGCCTGTCTCTCAAACTGAAAAAGGTGTGTCACAGTCTAGTTTACAAGAATTATCCAATCACTGGGCTTAAAATGCACAGGGTAATTTTGTGACACCTGTGTTTATTTAGATGTGTGAAAGAGTGGCCATTCTGTTATCTGCTGTTATCAGTGAAGTTAATAATTAAAGGTAATCAAAGTGTCATAATAGTGTCAAAATGAAGCCCAAAGACCCTATATGGAACTTCTATTCTGCCCTTGATGATTAAAAAAAGACTGTTGTTAGGTGCCTGGACTGTAATGCAGAAGTCAGTGCTAAGGTCTTGAGACTGAAATCACACATGATGAGTACCCTTGGCAGGGCCGAAACAGTTCATTTTTTTCTTTTTTTCAATATATAGAACATATTAAAACCTGACCAAACATATTAGTCCTCCATTAAAACGCAAAGAACCACTACATATTTCCAATCGACCATTCTGACTAGTATTGACCAGTATTGACCACTTTGGGGAGTATTGACCAGGGCGGTTATAACCGGTTAAAACCACTGGTTAAAACCAGGGGTGGTTTCGACCGCCCAACCTTGCCAGTAATTGACAACTGCCCTTCTTGAATCAGCAGTGAAAAAGGTTAATTTGTAAATAGCTTATCTCTATTTCAGACTATAAAGATTTATTGAATCGGCTGTTGCATAAACGAAATATTAAACAAACAGAATATGAATTGTCATACGATGTAAATGGTGCGTTTTCATTGATGCTGAGTATATATCCAATGGTCACTAATAGGATAGGTATGATCACTTAATGGCAATGAGGTCGCTGGCTCTGTGCACATAATATCCTAAGCATGTATACACATGAGCCGCAACACGACAAAACCAACAAAGTGGCATGTGCGCCCAGCGCAGACTCCGATAAGCCTGGGCATCCGCCCACTCTGATCAGAGTGTTCACTGTCCGCATAAAAGAAGCCTTGACACTTAGCTACCCTTTAAGTGCACAGCAAAGAGTCTGAGCAGACTGTGCGAATGTCCAAGCTGATCTGAGTCTTGACAGGGCGCACATGCCACTTTGTTGGTTTCGTCGTGTTGCGGTTCACGTAGATGTTGCAACTATTATCCAGTATATAGAAGAATCAAGCTCGTCAAGTAATCCAAAACACAGAATACTTTAAGACTACTTCAACGGAAAAGCGAAACTGTAATCCGGAAGGCACACCAAAGCTCAAATCCAGGTCATCTTTTCAGAAACAAAAATGGTGCATGATAAGATCTATCCTATTTTTAATTTCAGAACACAGCTAAGTAACTTAAATCTTAAATGAGATCACTGCTTTTAATGAATGCATTTCAAGAATAGATACCAACAGATTGTTTGTTGTGTCTCCAGATTTTTTATAAGCATCAGTAAATCCAAGACAGAACAGCAGAATGATGCACATATATAACTAGCACTGAGCATGCAGAAAACAACATGCTACATATGTACAATGATTTTGGCTGCAATCTTCACTATTAAACATATATACATCCCAAATAAAATCTTGGCCCCTCATTTGTTATGAACACATTAATTAATGCAAGCAAAGGCATGCCATCAAATTAAAATCGGTGACATTAAAATTCATTTTCTCTAAAATGTACACTTCAAAACACTTATAACAGATCTGCCCGGTGCTTCTTAGAATCCCAGTTTTCGGAGCAAATCAGTTATTCCTAGGCAAAGTTGGCAGAATGCATCCGGTTATGGCGCTGTCGTCCTTTACTAGCCACTAGAGAAATAAGTTTTCACAAAATAGAATGATTTTCACTCTGCAATCTCCTACTAATTTCATTTGAAGAATCCATATTGCACAATACTGTTTAAAAAAAACAATAAAAAAAATCTGAGTTTGATTATACCTCAGGTCAGGAGTTAGCTCTCAAACTGATGCAGAGCTCTAGATAAGAGGGCGTATTTGGTGATAATTAGGGATAATTTTTGTTAATTCTGGATAAAAACATATGTTGTGACCCCTCATCTGAACCGTCTCGACGAGACGAGACGGTTCAGATGAGGGGTCACAACATATGGTTTCGATGAGAAATAAGAAAAATTATCCTTAATTATCATCAAATACGCCCTCTTATCTAGAGCTCTGTGATGTCAGCTAAGCTGGTTATAAACTAATCCTCTATATTTCCCTTGTTTAAAAACAGTATCCAGGATATATCCTATAGGTATCTTATCCATTTAGCAGTAGTGCAATAAATCTTTTTATCATCATCATGTGTTGTACTTCTTTTTGACACAGACACCTAATCTAGTTTATTCCGATGCTTACATGAATATAAGTCAGTGCAATTAGCTTTTTCCACGTATGTATAATTCTATTAATTCTGCGTTTTCAAGCAAATGTAAATTCCATTTTATTCCGTCGCTTATTCAGGCGCTTACGTGAAATATAGTTCATTACATGTTCTATTATAATGCCATTTCTTTCGCAGTTTGAATGTATAAAGTAAACATTTTTTATATCAAATGTTATTTAGTAATTTATCCATTTCATTTTTCCGTCTGATGGGCATATTTTCGTCAATTTGTGACTTTAATCCACTTCGTTTCGGCCGTTCTAAACATCTAGTAAGCCGTTTACATTTTTTTCTCTTCATTTCGAGTTTGCCGTTTGTAGGTATCTCTATTTCACATGGAAACACTTCTAATGCACTCCATATTCGCGCACTTTACATGTAAATATAATCCTCTGAGTAGGTGGAGCCATCTGTGGTGGACGACAGGAAGGACGGAGGAAGAAAGAACGACAACTCTTTACCGCTATACCTCAACCTCATTATCATAATCGTCATCGTCATCATATTCTTTAACATGAGCACACAAATAGAAGGCTATGACTATACCGATGAGCTGAAACAAAATTATGCATAAGGATGAAAATACAGGGCAATGTATAGTGGTTGCACTCATGTAAGAGAACAAAGATCCAATATCCGTTCCACGAAGAACACGTTTATAAGTGTGAAATCGAAATAAAATTAAACTAAAAGTTATGGAAGTTTTGAAAGTCAATTCTCTAAAAAATCTGAGACTTTCAAATCTGATAGCCTGGGAGATCTTTCTCATAAAGTATGTGCAGCAAAAACTAATCAGTAAATCTGTTCAATGACTATGAAACCAATTAGATGTACTTTATGTAAATAAATGGACTGCAGCATGCACGAATACAAAATAAATTAGAAAAAAACACACACACACAAAAAAAAAAACAAACAAAAAAAAAACAAAACTAGAAATTGTGTCTGTAAGACACTAATGATGCCCCCGTGCAGCGCCCGTCACATGAGGTGTATATCCATAAAGCACCTACAAAGAAGCCACTGAAAACATACCCTACCATGTAAAAAAATGCCCAAAATGACTAAGTTAAAAAGGCTGTGATTCTGTCAAAATTAATTCCAGATCTATCAAAATGCCTCATGCATATCTTCAAATATGCCCACAGTATGCAGACAAGGTTTGAAAAAGATCCATTGAAAACTGTGGAGCAAGTTGATAACACAAACTCCATACTCTACATTGCAAAAATTTCCCTAGAATGACTAAGTTCAAATGGCTGTAATTCTGTCAAAGTTAATTCTAGGTCCAACAAAAACCCACATGCACATCTTCAATACATTCCCAGCATGTATGCAAGGTTTGAAAAAGATCCATAGAAAACTGTGAGAGGAGTTGATTACACAAACTCTATACCCTACAATGCAAAAATTTGCCTAGAATGACTAAGTTCAAAAGGCTGTAATTCTGTCAAAATTAATTCTAGGTCCAACAAAAACTCACATGCACATCTTCAATACATTCGCAGCATGTATGCAAGGTTTGAAAAATATCCATTGAAAACTGTGAGAGGAGTTGATTACACAAACTCTATTCCCTACAATGCAAAAATTTGCCTCAAATGACTAAGTTCAAAAGGCCGTAATTCTGTCAAAATTAATTCTAGGTCCAACAAAAAGCAACATGCACATTTTAAATATGTCCAAAACATGTATGCAAAATTTGAAAAAGATCCATTGAAAACTGTTGATTACACAAACTCTATACCCTACAATGCAAAAATTTGCCTAAAATGACTAAGTTCAAAGGCCATAATTCTGTCAAAATTAATTTTAGCTCCATCAAAAATCCACATGCACGTCTTCAATATGTCCACAACATGTATGCAAAGTTTGAAAAAAATCCATTGAAAACTGTGGGAGGAGTTGATTACACAAACTCTATACTATAAAGCGTGACGAACAGACAGACGGACAGACAGACAGACAGACAGGGGCAAATCTTAATGCCCCCTGACTATCGTCACGGGGGCATAGCCCCCTGACTATCGTCACGGGGGCATAAAAAACAAAAAAAAAAAACGTTCAGCCCACATGCTGAGCTACCATTTTCAGGAAGGGAAACTATTATGATAAAGAAACTGCTTATCAAAATCTGTAGTTATTTCCCTTAATTCATTTTTTCCTTATGCTCAATTGGCGGTCTGGGTTCGATTCCTCACTGAGATGGCTGAAATACAGCTGAACGGACGTAAAATTGCAAGTCATCTCCATTATGGGTCCTAAAGTGTGTGTCCTAAAAGTTCTAGCCAAAACATAAAATAATGTGAGACTGATCCCAACTTACCAATAATAGAGGTACTGATCCAGTCACTATGGTGATGATAACAAAATGCTGCTCTAAATAAACCAATGCTTTATCATAGCAACCCTGGAAGAAATAACAAAATGTTACAAGATGCTGAAAGTTTAACCAAGCACTAAACGTTCCAGACAAAATATATTTAGCTATGCGTCCCCACTAAAAATGGAATTACAAAAGGGCAAATATTTGTGTGAAGCAATGGGTGCCTAAGTCGGCATGTACTTTCTCGATGACTCAACAAATATAAGGTGTCAAAAGACTTTTGTTCATCAATTATTTGCAAAAAAAAAAACTCCGTGAATTACGGTGTTTCAGTTTAACAATTACGTCGTTAAAGAATCCGGGAGTTTGTTTTCCGCTCATTTGGATTTTGCCGCCTTTTCAAGAATCGTTTTAGCATAGGTGGCCAAGAATATAAGTATCTTTCATGGGTGTATGATTTGGATAGAAAAATCCGTCACGAGGGTCACTGATCGGCATCAGGAGGCTTGCCGAGCGATGCCGAACAGTGACCCGAGTGACGGATTTTTCTATCCAAACCATATACCCATGATAGATACTTTTTCTTGCATACCTTTTTGGTTTACAATAAAGTAGAACTAGCTTAAGAGTATTACTTTAGCCATTGAAGGTTTCTACTCTGCTTTAACGAAACCAACGCTTCAAAAGACCTCCGTTCGGCTAGAGCTCTACGTCAGTGTCCGTGTGCATAAACTGACGTCATTTTTTCTGCTTTCATACCATCGTCTGTTACAAACGTCACTTTTAATGACGTAGAATCATGACCTCCTAACCAATGCATGGAATGCTCGATATTTTTATCCGGTCCTGGGTGAGATAACATTGGTAAAAAAAACTGTCGTCCCGGTAAAACTCGCAGAATTCGCCCAATTTGAACCATAAGGGCTCGGCTCCCTTTTCAATTCCAATGTAAATGAGCCCATTTGGTTCCAATAAGGCGAGATATCCTTAAACGGTGTGCAAACAATGGAGTACCCAGAGAAAAACAAGTCTGGTTTTCTCACTTGTGTTCGCAGCGCTGCTCTAATCCACAGCGACGGAAGGCCAAATGGTCGAAGAATCATCGCTGAGGCCCTTGTTCTCCGCGATCAGCCACAAGAACACATTTGTCTAAGATATGAATAAAACACTTACATTTGTGTGAAGTGCTGGATTGTCTTTATGCGTCCTATGTTCTGTGTTTGGCGGCCCAAAATTAGGGGGTCCGTCATATTTCTCGTTATCTCCCTGACATAAAACTTTACTTTTACCATCAACACAGCAACTCTCAGGCACATAAACTGAAAATATAAGAAACCTGCAAGGATCTTGATAAAAGGGAATATCTGATGATTAATCAGGATAATTTTTGTTGAATTTGCATAAAAAGATGTGACACCTCATCTAAACCGCCTCGTCGGTTCAAATGAAATGTGCGGTGGTTTCACAGAGTATTTCCCAGCCCCTATACAGCTGAGAACTACTTCTGGCTTTCTTCCACCACGGAACAGTCCTCTAATATAGATCAGATATATGATGGAATCGGAGTATAGAGGGGGAAAAAATGACAAAACTATAGTCACGATAAAATTGTTCATGAACTTTACCACGATTGAGCAACTGGGCCTTTGAAGGTCGTTAGTGTTGCCTTTTGAAGTTAGTGTTACACTGAAAAGCGATAATGCAATACAAAGCAAGGAGGCGTTTAAATGTTCCACCCAAGAATATCGCCAAACTTCAAGACATTACATGCGTTGAGTAGAAAAAAAAAAACATCCGCAGACGAAAAATGTGCCTTTGGGCGTATACAAACGGCGAAAATTCGGAGAAGACTGCGCCTGTGTGTAATCTGGTCGTTTGCATGTACAAGAGTAACATTAGGGATGTTTTTGCATATTTGGCATGAAAAAATATGTTGTGACCCCTCATTAGAACCGTCTCGGTAACCTTATTTGAACTGATACGGTTCTTATGAGGAGTCGCTGCATATGTTTTCATTGAGAAATCAGAAAAAATCTAGGAATTATCCCCAAGATTGTATCTTATCTGGAGTTCTGGAACAAGATATGTATCTTAAGGACTTTCTGCAATGAAAAGCTAAAACTAATCGGTCTGTCGAGACTGATCACATTTTTAGCTGCTCACATATGCAATGCGGCACATTTTTACATAGTGCGGTTAGAAGAGATGAAACAGAGAAATAGAAACGGGGGTAAAACCACAGGATTTCAGTGTACTAACATGCAGGTTATTCCACCACCTTATGTTAAGTTCATGCATTAGAACATTCTGCAAACGTCAAAAAAAAATAATAAGACGCAGCAACCATATTAGTTCCGAGATCATCTGTATCTGTGAATTCTAATTGTATGTATTCATTGTGCTTTATAATGCCTTTATAAGACAGAGTAGTACTATTACTAACTCACTCTTCCTTCGTCAGACACGACAGTGATGACTGAGTCAACTAGAGTTTAGCGTCCCATTTATAATATCACACAGTTCATTCGGTTTAAAGTCTCATCCGAAGACTGGGGAAGCGGGGAATCGAACTGTCGACCCCTGGACTGATAGTCTGGAGCATTACTAGTATCAACTACATTACGGCCGCTCATAGGCGCGGCAGTGATTCCATAGGACTATTTTAATGGTGCCTTGGAAAAGTGATACTGAAATATAGACCATTTTAATTCACTGAAAAAAACACACACTTAAAGAATGGCTCTTAATTAGTTGTTACAACAGGATGCTCTATCTAAACTGAGCTTTCAAATCTGAAATAAAACCATTTTAAAGGAATTGACACTGATACGGAACATACGGTGGTACGAATCGTTTTACACCTGTTTAAGGTATTTAAAGCTGAGTTTTCATGAAATATCACACTATAATACATGTAACTAACTACCTAGCAATTCATTAATGTTTTATTTATCTTCATCGGAAAGTCTGTGCAATATAGCTTAATATTTAAAAAGTGAAATACTTTTCTGTCACACCATTAAGATGGTCCTCCTATGGAATGACCACCATCAAGACAGTGTAAAGGCTGGACAGTTGAATAAGCGAGCATGAATCCCCACTGTTCGAATAGGTGAAGAAACAAATACTACGGGGCAAGACACTATCTTGGCAATAAGGGTTCGGCGCGCTGGTAAGTAACCAAAAGCATGAGTCCAGATAGTTAACCAGCATGCCAGACCTCAGTAACTCTTGCAGACATTTAACACATTTTTAATGCCCATCACCGATCATGCAAGTTTAGTCTAGAATCGGGTCAGATTAATCTCCCTCTCACTGTTCATTTTCAGTTCATCGAATATTTCAAATACCGAGATAATCAGGATTTCAAAATATCCATGTGTGTGTGTATGAGGGGTGGGGGAGTGGGGATCGGTTAAATGAGGTAAATATTAAAATAAACGAATGAATAATAATTAAATGAGTGATTAAATATAAAACATGAAAAAGTAAACCTAGACACAGTTTGGTGAAATAACTTTGCAAGTCCTCAGAAAGACTAAAGAAAAGAAAAGCAAAACCTGTTGGCCCGATGAACCCAGATGAAATGACTACAATGCACGAAAGCATTGTACAAAACACTTTCTACACCGACATCTCTGATGTCTTTGTTTAAATACCAGAATGTTTCTAACTCGGCTCTAAGAAAAACTTTAATAAAATTTCACCAAACATTATGATTTCTAAATTGTGCAAATTCAACCACACCTCAAAACGTCACTACTTTCGAAAGCTGTGGCGTTTTCTCTTAGATTATAAATGCCCACCAACCATTATATACCATTCTCTGTTAGCAATTTGAAACTCGTGCCAGATCTGAGGGGCTTCGAATAGTTTCGAAATCAGTGTTGCATATGATTTTATTTGTTTTTTCTTCTCTTTACAGCGAAGTTCCCTTTATGAGTAAAACCTTTATTTTGTTTTGAAGATTGCACAAGTGCAACGTAAAACATGTTTTATTTTCCTTTCCATTGTCATCATTGAATTTTGTTCAAAATGCTGTGTTTTTCCTTTCTTTTTAAACTGGACAGATGGAAGCTTTCGCCTATAGACCTGAACATAGTCGGAGTGAGTACAGGTTTCCATTTTTTTTCTGACACACAGTGAGTCTGGCACGAGTTTCATGAAACAATGTTAGAAAACTACCATGCACCTACTTTTACCATCTGGTCTGTAATGTTTATGCCAGGCACTCTGTTGTTTGTATATTCCCCAGCTATAATCACCGTTCACGTCACCCCACGCTCCACAACAACCCAGCTGAAAATTGTAATTAGAACAAAGTGATAAAATCATCAAACTCTCATTCCATAACTGAGTCAATATGTACTTCACATGACTGCGAGTGCTTGATTGTCAAGCCACACATACCTGGGTAAAATATGGTTTAAGTGCGTTTCACATACAGTATGTTTTGATAGCCCATGATAGTACAGCCTAAAGTGGCATTTTCAAGCAGCGTAAAGCCACATCAGATGTCACAGAATATGCCATTCGGTCAGGGTCTGCTGTTTGTAAAAATATTGATCTAAATCTCAGATAAATGGAGTTGCAATTATAGGGTTGATTCGAGTATGCGTAGGATCTAGCTGCAATCAAAGGAAAACAAATGGAGCCTGATTAATAAGCAAATACAGTTGTGAATAGTCTTATTTATGCTCTTTCTCTCTCTAATGAAATTATTCGTTGAGGATGAATAATCTAGCATATTTATCAAATAAGGAACGATGAATACATGTGAAGTTTATTTCCCTTGAAAAAGTTAACATTCTTAAGAGTTCTGACGAGAAGAATTCAGTGCTTTGTGACGTACCGCCTACTTACCGATCTCTGCATAGAGTCCCATGCATCTGTGATGAGCTTATTGGTAGAGTTCCTGGTGATATCTACACCATATTGCTTTATTATCGTTGTCTCGAAACGTTTCTTTATACCATCCTCAATCTGAAATACAGATCAAATTCGGTTAAAACATTTTGAAAACCCAGCAAATACGTGGAATTTAGGAAGTTATTTATGTAAAGTACGACTTAATACATTTATAGCACATTTGTCATTTCTGTCAAAGAAATTAAAATTTGACAGATATTTCTCCAAAAGATATACATAAAAGAAAAAAGAAAACTCTCTCGGAGCAAAAGTTGAGGCAATGCTCTGATTAAGGTAGGTAAAATTATTAGTGGTGTGACATTAGAAACAAGGGTAAAATTACATTCCCCTCCCCATTTCGCGGCGGGGGCATAAAAATATGGTGTTCTTACCTCATCTCTAAATATAAAGCTAACTCCGAAGCCCACACATAGAGTAAGAAGAACTAATGTTAGCACCACTCCATACTGTAACAGAAAATTGAAATCATCAGTTAGATATTATTTCCCTTCTAGAGTAATTCAAATTGGTCAAATAAATCTATACAGCATGACCGCTAGACTTTTGTCAGCCGAAGATGTTAGATTTTTCTTTTTATTTACTTTTTTCCTTGTCCCTCTCTGATACTTTTGTACCTGACTCAACATCTTGATGTTGGAGCCAGGAGTATATTTTAGAGAGAAGTAAAATTTGTAAAATATGAATATAGGGTTAAGAGAATTTCTAACATCTTCGACTGAAATCAGTCTACATGACCGCCAACTTGGAAAGAATCCCAGCAATGAGAAAATAATTAGGTACTTTTTAACCGTGTTTTAATCATTTCATGAAGGACATTAAAATATTTTGAAAGCGCTTGAAGGATTCCATCGCAAGTGCCCTTGGGCATAGACTTTATACTGTACTGTTTAGCTTTGCTCCGGAAGCTATATAAGTTTACCACCCCATGCAGCATACATCATGAGAACTTTTAGGCAAATTGCTCCGTCGCAGCAATTTAAATTGATGGCAATCCAAGCAGTATCCCACTGGGCACACAACCTTGAATCAACCTTGTTTCAACGTCATGACGTTGAAACAAGGTTGATTCAAGGTCGTGTGCCTGTTGAGATAACTAGTGACCCATATGGTATAGATTAGCTACGAAACAATGATTTGCTATCATGCATTTTACATAGCCTTTCAACAGTTCTAAACTTGCCCACTTATCTTTTTCCCCAGTTGCTTACTGCGCAAAGGTTTCGAAGAAAATATTTGCAGTTGCTTACTGCGTAAAGGTTTCGAAGAAAAAATATTTGCAAACATGTTTCTGAACATTATTGTGCACTAAGCATAAGCCACGTATCACGTAGTCAGAAGGTGGGCAATATTGACAATGAAAGCGTGCTTCCTCCGAAGGTATACCCTTTTAAAGTACTTAGTGCTCGAGCGTCTAATGACATTTTGTTTGGTATTTATTTCTTTGCAAAAAAGGAGTAATATTTACATTATCAGTGTAGAGCTCTCTGTTAACCCAATTAAGTGATGCGGGCGTCAATGTTGTTTAAAAGTCAATAATTACATTGTATCACGCGCTTCAGAGTGACAGCTCATCTCACTAACTAGCACGTGAAATCTACAACATTCCATGTACTTGAATGGCTAGTAAACATTGAGTGACAGCTCGCTACGCCTACTTGCACGCGAAATCTACAGCAGGAGGTGGAATTTACTGGTAGGCAGTGACAATGCGGCTGTTCCAAACTATTGCTAAATTCGGCTGGTAATGTTTTTTTAATCAATCTTTATATATGTATTTCTTAATTTTGTTTACCTTTTTATTGATCAAAAGCATCGTTTAATAATATAAATATAAGGAATGAATGTTATTTTTTAAACGTTTACTGAAGTATAAAGTACATCGGGTCACGAGCAAAGTTTACGTAAACCCCTTCGGGGTTCACTTACTTTGCTCGTGACCCGATGTAGTTAATACTTCAGTAAACGTTAAAAAAATAACATTCATTCCTTAAATAACGTTTAAATAATATATTAGTCATGCAGTTACAATGTACAGAATATATAGTGTAAATTATATGCACGAAGAAATGAACTCTATAAGCAATATGCATCCGTTCAGATCCTCAGTGAATATGACTTGTATATATACTAGTCAAAATAAGTTCCGCCGCATTAACTTTAGCATCTTTTTCTGAAAAGGTACAATAATGAATGAACTTAAAGAGTCATTGTAGTACTGATGGCGGTTATTTCTAATTTCCCGAGATTTCTCATGGGGAAAAATCGCCTTTTGTTTTAGTTTCACTCTCATTTTCTGATCTGTACTTCTTATACACATTCATTGAATTCCAGCTGCTTGATATACAAAAGAAAATCGGTAGAATTCAAAACGGTTTTCATGATAACTTCTCACTTTTAATTTTCAACGTTTAGGCAGAAATGCCAAACTTTCTAAAGTTGCAGTGGCATTGTCATAAACATTTCAAACCTGCATGCGGCAGGATGATGCCTGACACAATTTTGCAATAAACTGATGCATTCTCATTTAAAAATGTAGCAAAGAAACGTATTTACATGTCCAGAAAAGCAGAACTAAAATTTATGACTGATAAGCCCATAATCTGAAAATCAAATTTCCTATAGTTTTGATTCAAAGGGAGGTAATTTACAGTCTCGCACACTTCAAGATGCAATGTTCGCTATTTTAACGGGTTTTTTTCAGATTTGATTTAGATGATTCTGGAATGCAGTGTTTCTCGGGAATTAAACGAGGAAAACATAGCGGTACTGCGCATGCACAGTAAGCGCCTAGTCGCAGTTTCTATGGTTTACTAGTTATGCGAGGTAACTCTGTTTGTGCAAGCAGGAAACTGAGACGTTCAGAATGTTTCCTTGGACAAATGTTATGGCAAATAATTAAAAGCAAAATAATTTGAAAATTTATATGTAAAATCGCCGATTATACGATTGAAAATTGCAGCGGAATTTGTTTCGACGAGTATATCTTGTCAGTGAATCTTGCGTGAATAAAATACTGTTTAAACCAAGCATAAGCCAAAGCTAGTCGTACTTGTATAATGGGTTTACTTACAAAGCCCAGAACAAAACGTTCTTGTTTCATGGTCCCACAGCACCCACAGAATGCCAGCACCGTCGCCGCCCCACCCCCTCCAATAAGCCCATATGTGACCATCTCTACTAGCCGAGATCCCATTATGGCGGACATCTCCCTCGTGCTGAACTCTTTCACTAATAGCCATACTCCTATACCTAACACACCACACCCCAGTATCTGTAATATGATAACATGTATTAAGGTAAATGGGTACATTTTCAGGGGAGACAACTCTGTCATTATTATATTGCCTCCCTTTTCAAGGAGAGGTCTACTAAAGGAAAGAATATGCTCCATTAGTAGCAAATTCTTTCCATTAAGAGTTGAGCCCATTTTGCAAAGCCAGTTAAGCAAAAGAGAATTAAGCAAAAATTGTAATCTCTTCGTAAAATGGTGGAAAAACATGAAGTGTACCAATCAATCGGAGCACGCTCGGCCAAGTCCGTGATTCACGGAATTGACCGAGCGGTGTTCCGTGTGCCTTCAGAGCATGCTAGTTTCCAGAAAAGTAGTAAAACATTTTGGGGAAATGAACTTTAAACAGAGGCTTGCAGTTAACTTCCTCTATATTTAAGACTTACTTTGTTGCAGACTCATGCATACAAGTGCGTGGAATCCAGGCTTTAGCCTCAAACGAAATGCGTTGAGGCAATTTGTATTTATTTATACACGATAACTTTGCGTCAAAAATATTTAGACTTCATCCATTGTACAGAACTCTTTTATTATGGCTCTGCCAAGATAAAAGCAAGGAGAAATACCTTTCCATCCAGCTCATGTATTTTACCTTTTCATGGGAAAAGGAATGGATAGATGAGTGGAACGACAGAAGAAACGAAATTGTGACCTTTCTCACTAATTACTGGTAGTTTCCATTTAAATGGTATTTAGTATGTTAAGCAAATTGAACCAGCACGGTATAATCTCCACCCAATTACCATCTAAACGACCAGATCTAAAATCTGTGTACGAGTAATCATGGCGAGCTATTTACAGTTCATGTTCATGAATATTTCAGTGTTAATTTTCTCTCCCTGCATGATTTGTGTCTGAAAACATTTTTTATTTGTTCTTTCAGTGGAACGCAAGATTTGTTAGCAGATTTTATTATGTATGTCTTTCACTGCATAATAATAAATCCTTTACGGTCTTTGAAGATGCCGACTGGGAATCTTAAGAGCTTTTAAGATCTTTAGTAAACATTTCAGATTTTTTTTTGTTTCTGATTGATTGATTTGATGCTTAACGTCCACGGTAAACAGCTATGGTCATGTCGGGACGGTCAGTTAACCTAATCACACTATTCCTAGGCAGGCTTAGACCTCCTAAGCGGTTAACCAGTACTAAGTGCACATACTTACACTAAGTTCCAAGGCGGTAGTTCTGTTGTGGTTCTCTGTTGCCTGTTTTTGGTGTCAGAGTTTCTGTGATGTTTTACCTTATGTATGTTCTTATTATTTTTGGTTCGGTTTGGGTTGCTGAGTGGCCACCTTTAGGGAACAAGCTGCTCACTCGGTTGGCCATATGTTCTCTGTATCTTGATTATTTGTAATCTTAGTTGTTTCCAACTATGGTTTGAGGGCTGGATTTGGATTTTGATTGTTTCAGTTCCTGGTCTTTGCATACATTTTACTTTCGCAAGTAACTGACAACTGCCCTTCTTGAATCAGCGGAAGGAGAAACGATATATTTTTCTTTTTTTGTTTCTGTTCCAATTTTTGTTTCTGTTTTCATTTGTCAAGGTAGGTCTATAGAAGCAACAATAGAATCGGCGGACGGAAACGGGATTATCCACATGAAGCAATTTAAGGTAATAGAAATGACGAAGGCCTTATATCACCCTTGGTAAACACGCAATTCCATTCCCAATTGAAAATTAAGATTTTTGGCCTCTGCAAACAGAAGCCCACATATAAAAAATGCTATTCGACATCTATAGATGTAAAGCACACTGCTGCAAAATTTCAGCTTTGTAAAATCTAAAACTGTTGGGAGTTATCAAAACAAGTAGCCCAAAGGGCAACAATTGCTCACCTGAGAGACATTGTAAACCTATCGGGATATTTAAGATGCTCAAGGGCAGCTAACTCCACAGTCAGTGGTCCAATCAGGCTGAAAATTAAACTCATCCAAAACATTATGTATGCCCTCATTTAATATGCAAGTTTAAAAAGTATCCGATCAAGAGCACAATAGACAGAGCTGTCAAGGGCAGCTAACTTCATAGTGGTTGGCCTGATCTGGCCAAAATTTGAACTTAAGATATTATGCATTTTCTCATTACCTGCAAGTTTGAAAAGGATTGGATCAGTAGAAACCAAGAAAAAGTGGCAACATTAATTTTTTGGATGCTCAGGGCAGGTACTCCATAGTCAGTTGTGGGATCTAGCCGAAATGCTAACTAATCCAAGCTTTTATGCATATCCTCATTACCTGCAAGTATGAAGAGGATCTGATGAAAAATGAAAATGTGATGACGTTGTTTTCTCCATTATAAGACTATGGGATTTTTTTCAAACGCTCAAGGGCAACTAACTCCGTAGTCTGTGCTCGAATCCGGCCAAATTTCGAACTCATCCAAGCTCTTATGTATGTCATCATTACCTGCAAGTATGATAATGATCTAATCAAAAACCTTGATTGCAGCACCCTGAAAGTCAAATTTGCTCGAGATATTGTCATGCCCTACATTTGTGTGAATTTATTTTAAAATCCGTTGAGAAATGTAGGTGCTAGAGCGATGACAAAGTTTTTCTAAAAATAGCCGCAGTGACCTTGACCTTGGGCACAGCATCCTGAAAGTCGAACTTGCTTGAGATATTGTCATACCCTACATTTGCGTCAAGTTATTTGAAAATCCATGGAGAAATGAAGGTGCTAGGGCGCTGACAAAGTTTTTCTAAAAATAGCCACAGTGACCTTGACCTTGGGCACAGCACCCTGAAAGTCAAAATTGCTCGAGATATTGTCATGCCCTACATTTGTGTGAATTTATTTTAAAATCCATTGAGAAATGTAGGTGCTAGAGCCATGACCAAGTTTTTCTAAAAATAGCCACAGTGACCTTGACCTTGGGCGCAGCACCCTGGAAGTCATATTTGTTCGAGATATTGTCATGCCCTACATATGAGTGAAGTTGATTTAAAATCCGTTGAGAAATGTAGGCGCTAGAGTGATGACAAAGTTTTTCTAAAAATAGCCACAGTGACCTTTACCTTGGGCACAGCATCCTGAAAGTCAAACTTGCTCGAGATATTGTCATGCCCTACATTTGTGTGAAGTTATTTTAAAATCCATGGAGAAATGTAGGTGCTAGAGCGATGACAAAGATTTTCTAAAAATAGCCACAGTGACCTTGACCTTGGGCACAGCACCCTGAAAGTCAAACTTGATCGAGATATTGTCATGCCCTACATTTGTGTGAAGTTATTTCAAAATCCATTGAGAAATGTAGGTGCTAGAGCGTTGACAAAGTTTTTCTAAAAATAGCCATAGTGACCTTGACCTTGGGCGCAGCATCCTGAAAGTCGAACTTGCTCGAGATATTGTCACGCCCTACATATGTGTGAAGTTATTTTAAAATCCGTGAGAAATGTAGGCAATAGAGCGATGACAAAGTTTTTCTAAAAATATGTGATGACGTTGTTTTCTCCATTATAACACTATGGGATTTTTTTCAAACGCTCAGGGGCAGCTAACCCCTCGAATCCGGCCAAATTTCGAACTCATCCAAGCTCTTATGTATGTCATCATTACCTGCAGGTATGATAAGGATCTAAGCAAAAACAGTTGAGAAAACGTGATGACGCCATTTTCCCCATTATAACCCTATGGGATTTTTTTCAAACGCTCAAGGGCAGCTAACTCCGTAGTCTGTGCTCGAATCCGACCAAATTTCGTACTCATCCAAGCTCTTGTGTATGTCATCATTACCTGTAAGTATGATAAGGATCTAATCAAAAACAGTTGAGAAAACGTGATGACGCCGTTTTCCCCATTATAACCCTATGGGGGCTATCTGTTGCCATGGAAACCAGAGTTCTGAGCTGATCGGCACCAAAACCTAATGCAGCCTTTCCCCCACCCAAATGATGCTTCAGATAAAATTTGATTGCGATCGGCCCACTGGTCTCTGAGATATTTATGTTTGAAAGTGTTGACGCACCCACCCACGCACCCACGGACGGACGACGGCTCGACTCCCATCCTATAAGCTCACCTCTGAGCCTTCGGCTCAGGTGAGCTGAAAACTCCTGAAAGTGTCCAAACCGAAATTTCGGTTTGGTCACTTTCAGAAGCTTGTGATGACTCCAACAGTTCTTTCACTTCAAAGCAACCTTTCTGCACATATATATACGCTTTTCATACATATATATCGAATAGCATTGTTATATTTTTACTATTTTTTTTTTATTTTTTTTTGCAGAAGCTTGACATTTCAACTGCCAGTTGGGAATAGAATTGCGCGTTTACCACGCCTGTATATTCAATCACATCTCCTCAATCGAAATTACTTGAGATCAGTTCTAAGGAAATTTACGATCGAATATGTCCATTGCTCTTTTTATGGGCAGTAATAAATCAACACGTCTTTCGTATATGACATGTTTTGGGAATGACGAATCTCATCAATATTGCAAAGGCCTGTCCAAACATAATGTAGATTCCAGTATATGATGTACGATCTGAGAAATCGACAACCACTAAATGTACATGTAACAGCGTCGCTGGCAGTTTAGTACCAGTGGTCGAAAAGCCTTATGTTCTTGACAAGAGCACGTGTGACGTGCTACTTGTCTTCATTAATCCTTGCTACATGCAGATGTATAGATATTTTAAAGACCTTCTCTTATGTGGAGCCGATCATGAAGCGAAGGTGAGCGAAAACCGGGGCTCCCGGGACAAGGAATACCTGACGTTCCGCAAGCTTTGTTTTACGCATGTGCGCTGGTCGAGGCTCAAGAGACCTTATGTATTTGTTCTTTACCACTAGACCACAGAGGCCCATGCAGATGCATAAATGTGCACAATGATTTTTTATTCTAAGCACAAGCAAGGAAGCTCTTACATCGCGAACATAAAATTCTATGCAGAGAACTGAGTTTTCCTACTATTACAGCGTTTTGAAAATGGGAGTAGCAGAAGTACATGTATGTGACTCAAATCAGGGAATACAAAAAAAAAAACAATGAAAGGCGAAAATTGGGTTCACTATCTATACGCTGTGCCCAATACACGGGAACCCCTTGCAACCCACTGTCATTACGACTAAAAGGCTACGAGATACCATCAGCTGTTTTAACCCAAAGAAAAGTTATGTCTTATTCTTTCTCCAACGATCAATACTTAAACCAATGCTGCTTTTACTGTCTAAATAATTAGGACCACTTACAATAATCGCTTCCTGTTTTTCTGACTAAATTATAATTATTGTTAGGTTTTTCAGTCGCCATTTACATATTAAATTGCGTAGCCTCTTGGTAAAATCCGTCTTCAGAGATGCGAAATGAACACGGAAAGACACGATCCCAAGAGGTGCGACTTATGGACTCATGGGGAACATCCCTCTGACTGAGAATTGGACGAAAGAGGAAGTGAATTGCAATGCTGTGACCAGGCGGATAACGGGCTTATCCTATTTTGAATTCAGAGCTCTGGATATTACAAGTTAGGGATTTTTTTCTTCTTTCTCATTGACATCAGATGTTGTGACCCTTCATCTGGACCGTCTCGTCTCGACAGTTCTCATGAGAAGTCACGACATATGTTTTTATGCAGAATAAACAAAATTATCCCTTTTTATCACCAAACAATCCCTCTTATCTAGAGCATTGTCTGAATATGAGCATTTCGTATATGGCTCAAGACCTGTTTTGTCAAAACGGGGCTCACTGATTGTATGTGAGAAATGTTAGCGTCATTTTTCGCCCAGACGTTACCAGAAAGCTGAAATAATCATAATCTGTATGTTCATTTATCTTCATTAAGCTTGGAATATAATATTACTCTATTATTGAATTTCTCGCAGACATAATATTGCCGTATTGGTATGGACTCACCAGTTGGTGCTTTATAATTGAGCCGCGACACGAGAAAACCAACAAAGCGGTTGTGCGCAAATCGCAGACTCAGATCAGCCTGGGCATCCACCCAGTGGGACGATTAGCTAAGGGTCTAAGCTACCTCCATGCGACCAGTGAAGACTCTGGTCAGACTGGGCGGATGCCCAGGCTGATCTGAGTCTGCGCTGGGCGCACAATCATTTTGTTTGTTTTCTCGTGTCGCAGCTCAATTTATTAGAACTGAAGAATCCATTTTGATAAGCATATTTCACCAACGGATTCATATTTTCAACACGGGTCGAATCTTGCCCAGCTCCCCAGTTGAAGTTCCAAATCGGAGCTGAGTGAAATTTTCCTATCTGACATGGATGCTCATAATGAATTTTTAGCAAACGAGTGAGCTGAAACAATATAAAACTTAGAAAAAGTCCTGAATAGTTTAACCTTTTGGTGGCTGACTTGACCCAGTATGTTTATCGGGTATAAAACACGTGAACGTTTTCGGGTATAAAACGAATGTTAACGTAATTTTCACATTAAAGAGGCATGAAGACTTAATCTGCTCTCTAATTTTGGAAAAGATAAAAACCAAATGCAGCAAAGCATAGGCCTCTAGCATCACGAGCGTCAGGTTGATAACGACGTCGCATAACAGTTTTAGTAACGTCCTTTTTACTCAAGTCAAAATCTATGACCTACTGTCAAAAATTATCTACAATTGCATGCATGCCCACTGTCTTTATTTGGTCATAAGCTGATGATAAAGAAAAAAACTCTGAGGAAATTGGGGGTGGTGGTGGTGGTGGTGGTGGTGGTGGTGTGTGTGTGTGTGTGTGTGTGTGTGTGTGTGTGTGTGTGTGTGTGTGGAGGGGGGGGGGGGTACGAATAGACGTTTCCATATGAAAGTGAGACTGATTTAACACTGCGAGGAATTCAATTCTAGAAAGCCTAAACTCTTGAACAATAATAAATATCAATACAACTATGACTGGCTCCCATGAACTGTGAAAATGCCATTAGGAATAGATGTCTTTAAATTTTTGAACCTACCAGTATAAAGACATTATAGCATTGTAAAACAGTCTTTAAGTTTGATATACACTGCTCCTGTTTATTTTCTTTCTTCCGCACTCTGTTTGACGCCCGATTCGACCGACTTCGGTAACTTCCGACGCTGCTCCGCTTCGTGCTGTTTCGTTCTTTCTTACTTTCTCTTTCTATGTGGTCAAAGTGATTCTGTATAATTGGTCGCTTATTTAGAGGCTGAAAAATACAAATAAACAACTTGGGGTCGAGTCTGGTAACTTCGGACAGCGGGTAAATTCGGACATACCATTGCAAATAGTGAAAATCCAGATGAGACGGCTCATGAGCCGTCTCATCAGGCTTTTCACTGTTTGCCTAGTGTTTTTGTTTCAATTCCAAACAACTGACATATAAAGGAAACAGTGACACTGTCCGAATTTACCTGCTTCCGAATTTACCAGACTTGACCCTAAATCAGTCTGCTGTGTTCCAGATAAGGAGTAACAGGGATAACTTAGCGATAAACTTCCATATTTCTAAATTAAAACATATGTAAATATACACCCCTCATTAGAACCACCTCTGCCGCGTTACAAGACATGTTTCCATTGACAAATAAAAACTAGCTCTGACTTATGCTCGATGTCCCTCCTTATCAATATACATTTGTACATTTTAAGTAGAAATGAAGAAACTTATCCCTAAATTATCTCTTTTATCCCTCTTTTCTGAAACACTCGCTCCTGGTTTCTGCTCCTTAGTTCCTTCTTTTTTATTGTTTCTTACTTTTTGTCTTAAACTGTTCCATGGTTTCCATTTCATCTGCTTGTCCTTGTTACTGATGTGTTGTTGCTGGTTCCATATTGGGGTTACTAATCTCAGTAATACAGGGCACCGTTTAATGAGCTAAATGAAATGGAGTCCACTTCATGCCACTGATTTCGGATGGCATTCTTACAAGAAAGGCTTTGTTCCCCTAGAGGGAGAATATCCTTTTCTGTTCGCGAACCATCCGTAGCCAAGGGATGTACATGTAGGTTATGCGTCCATTCCATTTGCATTCCAAGTTTCGCCTATGCTCTCGTAACAACTAGAAGCTATCTGTACCATCAGAACACTGCAGACTACAGTATACTGTGTCCCAGAGGACAGCCGAAAGATATATGAACCCTCTGGTATACATTTTGTCTTTTAAATTCAATAAGAGATTGCTTGATAACCTCCTGAGAATTGATAATACCTAATTTGGTCACGTGACCGTGATAAACGTTACTAGTTAGACCCGGAGATCTACCAATCTGTTCAATAATGTTTATCAAGTGACGTCTGTTTTTTCTTGTATGCCAATAACACTGAAGAGGCCAACAATAAACCCAGTGATAATTGGTCTGTAAGTTCTCCTAGGAATTCTAGGACTTTTATCCTTCAGAAGTTATCTACGATAAGATGTAAAGGCTTCCAAATAAAGATTCCATTTAGTACCGCTAAGTGGCAGACGTGCCCTTTTATGACAATTGTTGCTGAGGCTTTCCGAATGACGAATCCATTTGTATGCCGCAAAGTAGATGGTCGTGCTTTTTACAGCATCTGTCTGATGTTGTATTGATGAGAATTTAATAGGCGTACTAGTGGCCATAAAAATGCATTTCTCAACTCATTTGTCCCATATTAATTTCCGTTCCATAATGGAACGACGGGAATTGTTTACAGAGCTCTAGATAAGAGGGCGTACTTGGTGATAATTAGGGATAATTTTTGTTAATTCTGCATAAAAACATATGTTGTGACCCCTCATCTGAACCGTCTCGACGAGACGGTTCAGATGAGGGGTCACAACATATGGTTTCGATGAGAAATAAGAAAAATTATCCTTAATTATCATCAAATACGCCGCCTTATCTAGAGCTCTGTGTTTATTAGATTCGCCTGACATCTTGGATAAAAGCTTCTTCAAGACATAATTGGGTTGGCAATATTCTTCAACATACTGTTATCAGCTCCCAAACAGAACGTTTTGCTTCCTTTTTTCTATGTTAGTTACAGTTCCTTTTTCGTGTAATTTGAAAATTGTTCTGTAAAGGTTAGCATATAAAGAACTAACTACCGAACATGCAAGAGAGCGACAATTACGTAAATGACTGTGATCATGTTACATGGCAGGGGCGTAGCTAGGACTGATTACATAAATGGGCGGCTCTAAATCGGGTGAAGTGGCCGCTGTGACCAATCGGTTGACCCTTACGCTGATGACGAAAAAAACAAGAGGGCCATGATGGCCCTGGATCGCTCACCTGAGTATCCTGTGAACTTAACCTCAGAGACATCCATATGACAGACAGACAGAGTTTCACAAAGATTAAATGGAAAATGAACCCTTTATTGTGTACCTAAGGTTTTAATAAGATTTAACCTAATGACCTAGATTTTGACCCCACATGACCCAGTTTCAAACCTGGTCTAGATTTCTTGGATATGAACATTCTGACAAAGTTATCAAAACTGTGCCCTCTAGAGTGTACACAATGTTTTTCTACGGTTTAACCTAGTGACCTACTTTTTGACCCAACATGACCAAGTTGCACCCTTGGTCCAGATTTGTTGGAAACAAACATTCTGACAAAGTCTCATGAAGATTATAACAAAACTGTGTCCGCTAAAGCGTTCACACTATTTTTCTAAGAACTGACCTAGTGACCTAGTTTTTGACCTGATATGGCCCAGTTTCAAATCTGGTATAGATTTCATGAAAATAAACATTCTGACAATGTTTCACATAGATTGGATTGTAACTGTGCCCTCTTGAGTGTACACAAGGTTTTTCTAAGATCTGACCTAGTGACCTAGTTTTTGACCCCACAAGACTCAGATTCAAATTTGGCCTAGATTTTATATAAATAAACATTCTGACAAAGTTTCATGAAGATTTGATCATAACTGTGCCCTCTAGAGTGTGCACAAGGTTTTTCTAAGATTTCACCCAGTGACCTAGTTTTTGACCCCACATGACCCAGTTTCTAAGATGGTCTAGATTTCATTTAGATAAACATTCTGACAAAGTTTCATGATGATTGAATCATATTAACTGTGCCCTCTGTGTCATTCTAAGATTTATTTCTATTTTTAGCTTTGGTGGCCATTTTGTTCAGCGGAGTGGAACCGTTTTAGCAATTTTTGTTCAGAGTCATGAGTAAAACATTTCTGTGAAATTTTTTCAAAATCAAGCCATTGGCTTCAGAGACGATGATGTTTAAAGCTTTTTTTCTATTTTTAGCTCTGGTGGCCATATTGTTCAGCGGAGCGGAACCGTTTGAGCAATTTTGGCAGACGGTCTCCAAAGGAACATTTCTGTGAAATTATTTCAAAATAGGCCCAGCAGTTTTGGAGGAGACGTCGTTTAAAGGTTTTTTCTATTTTTAGCTCTGGCGGCCATATTGTTTAGCGGAGCGGAACCGTTTGAGCAATTTTGGTAGAGGGTCTCCTAAGGACCATTTCTGTGAAATTATTTCAAAATCGGCCCAGCAGTTTTGGAGGAGAAGTCGTTTAAAGGTTTTTCTATTTTTAGCTCTGGCGGCCATATTGTTCAGCGGAGCGGAACCGTTTGAGCAATTTTGGTAGAGGGTCTCCTAAGGAACATTTCTGTGAAATTATTTCAAAATCGGCCCAGCAGTTTTGGAAAAGAAGTCGTTTAAAGGTTTTTCTATTTTTAGCTCAGGCAGCCATATTGTTCAGCGGAGCGGAACCGTTTGAGCAATTTTGGTAGAGGGTCTCCTAAGGAACATTTCTGTGAAATTATTTCAAAATCGGCCCGGCAGAACTGGAAGAGAAGTCGTTTAAAGGTTTTTCTATTTTTAGCTCTGGCGGCCATATTGTTCAGCGGAGCGGAACCATTTGAGCAATTTTGGTAGAGAGTCCCCCAAGGAACATTTCTGTGAAATTATTTCAAAATCCGTCCAGCAGTTTTGGAGAAGAAGTCGTTTAAAGCAAAAGTTGACGCCGGACGACGGACGACTGACAAAGACCGATCACAATACCTCACCTTGAGCACTTCGTGCTCAGTTGAGCTTAAAAAAAAAAAAAAAAACGATTTTGATCGTTACCGAAATGTTTGCTGTTTTGACAGCTTAGAAACTTTTTTACCTTGTCGCAAGACTAAAAAGTTGATTAGTTGACGGACGGGTACAGTAGTAAGGACAACCGTGTATCAACTTGGAGAACACACAGCTATATTCCTGATCACAATCTTTCTGAACATGTTTCATGATGCACTTCGGGAAACCGAAGACTGCTAACTATGTTTCATCTACATGAATCTCTGATCTGTGTTTGATAACTGCGTGTCCAAGTTCTACCTGCGTTTGAGTATTCTCCCCTTTATTATGAGTCAGCTATTTTGTGTGGCAAATAAGGATATTTGCAGACAGTTGCGCCCGACTCTATTTCTTTTTCGTTTGAAAAGTGACAGTTAGTTGCGCGAAGCAACTACATTTCTTTTGGTTTGAAAAGCGCTAAAGAACTATATTTCTTTTGGTTTGAAAAGCGCTAAAGAACTATATTTCTTTTGGTTTGAAAAATGACAGTTAGTTGCGCTAAACAAGGTTTGAAGAGTGGCAGTTAGTTTCGCAAAGCAGCTATATTTCTTTTGGTTTGAAAAGTGACAGTTCTGCAGAATAATAGCAAAATGTTTAATCAGCTTTGTTTTAGTAACATAATAAACCTGTAACTTTTTTGTTATCCAAACAGACAAGGGAGACAAATAAGGCTTCCGAACAGAATAGACAAAACAAATAGCTTAGCATGAAATTCTTGAAATGATTAATCTTTCCGGAAAATATTCATATTAGGCGTGGACGTTGAATAGCCAATTCAATTTGCTTTCTAGTAAATGAAAGATATTTATTACAAACCCAATCTCACAATCTCGGCCTTTTCTTGAGGGAGGTAATTTTGCCCGCATCACAAGAAATTATTCTGTGGAACGTGCCAACAGAGAAGACTCAAATCAGACTGCGCATTCACGCATGAGAAATCTAGAAGTCCAAATGAACAGATTTCAAAATGCGAAAGGATGCCAAGGCTGATCAGAGTCTTGTCTGTTCGCACATGTCCTAAGGCATTATTTCTCTCCGGGACGCTCATTCATCGTTCCAGGAACTCTTGCTCTCTCTGTCATAATTAGAATTTATAGGATGCCATAGCCATTTCTAAGCCTGCGGCCAGATCAAAAGTGATGAAAATCGCCACACGGTGCCTCGTCAATACAGACCAATTTCGGGCAAAAATCTCAACAAAACAGCAATAATTATTTCATCGATCAGTGATGGTCTCAAGATTCCGATATGAAAAACTAGCGCTCCGGTTGGAAACATTGGACCCGCGCCTTAACAAGGAAAGGTGTGTTTACCGGCTTGTATGTGCGCAACCAAGCCAAATAGCCGCTATGTGGATGCTTTGACCTCAATGAATGAATATGCAACCAGTAGAATTTGAAGCTCTGAAATGACCCGCAGACGTTTAATGGCCTGTGTTCGTGAGTGCCCTCGAACCAGTGCAGAACCAAAGACGAAGGCTGATGCGACAAGAACCATTTACCCCCCCCCCCTCTTCCAACAAACACACGCACTGACAGAGACAAACAGACAAACCCTAACACCCCATTTCCAGCTTAGGACACTAGGGTCGGGTGACTTCGGTCCTACCATTGCAAACAGAGAAAATCCAGATGAGACGGCTTATTATAGCCGTCTCATCAGGCTTTTCACTGTTTGCCCAGTTAATTTCAAGTCCAAACAACTGACATGTAAAGGAAACAATGTCACTGTCCGATTTACCTGCTGTCCGAATTTACCTGACGACCCTACTGGATTGAAGAAATTGGTAGGACACGTGCCCCCCCCCCCTCCCCCGTTGGAGTCGAACCCATGACTCTCCGCATAAAAGAAGAACACTCAGTCCACTAGGTCAGTCGCTCTTGATTTCTTTCAATATCCGTCATTTTAGTAGCAAGATTTCAATGGGTCTACTCTGCTGACGAAGTTATCTTGTTCCAGGTAAATCCGGCCTGTGGAAGGGTTTACATAACAGTCTGGTAATATACATCATGAGACCGCAAACTTTGAGAACCTCGCACCTGTTAATCTAGTGGTCCCGGGTTCGGTTCTCCCTGGAGGCGGAAATGTTTTCAAACGTAGACAGGGTTCAATTGCACATACATGAAATAGGCTTTCATCATCACCCTTCCTGATATGATCGCAACTGTTGAAAAGGGCGTAAAATCGCAAGTCAACCATCCATCATATGTGACGTTGTACTTCCGTAGTCTGAAAATCATTACCCTTAAAGCGCCAAAATTTAAAATTGTTGAATTGGCAAACAGTGAAGATCCAGATGAGGTGGCTCATTATGAGCCACCTCATCTGAATCTACACTGTCTGCCCTCTAGTGTTCGAATTCTCAATATAATATCCGCGGCCAGGTTTTGACGAAACATTTTTTTGGAATTCTGCAGACGTAAATTTTGTCGTCTGCTTTTTGGCGCATTAAGGGTTAAGTGTTCCGGAAGCAATTTTTGTGACTAAATTAGAGATGATAATCCTTAGTGACGTACGTATGTATGCATGTGCGCGTTAGTAAAAGTATGCGGACAGGCGCATCGTAATTTTACAATCTGAATTGAGGCAAACACGAATGTCGCATGCATGAGCACCTGCGCAGTCTGACTAAGGCGTGTTCCGTGTGTCAGGAAAATAAAATTGACATTGGTACGTTTTAGGGACTGACCATTTGATATTCTGGGGGGGGGGGGGGGGGGGGGGGGGGGGCTGGTATATTTATCAAAAAAATTTCCTGTCTTTGGATATGCAAGAAAAAAATAACCTGGCTCATAAGGGAGCTCAAAAAAATAATCTGGCCTCAAAAGTAAGAGAAAAAAATAACCAGTCTCCACCCAAAATTTCAAAAAAAAAAATATAGTCTGCAGATAATTCCATTGGAATTGAGTTTTTATATTGTCTCTGGCTTCTGGGGGCTGCGCCCCCCAGACCCCCATATTTATAGTAATATTTTAATATTATCTACAATTGGTTTACAGAACAGAACAGAACAGAACAGGAACTTTATTCAGATAAAACTCAGGCCACACACAGGTGGCGTAAGAGCACACAGTATAAACAAGAAATACACAACAAAACTGATTACAAGAATTACTTAAAACAATCATGATGTAAACTTGCTCATAATTACTTTGATAAAGCCAGAAAGCTTCTTTAATGTTCCTATATTGTCAGAGCAAAGTAAATCTTTAAATTTCAACATGTTAGGTCTTGTATAAAAATAAGGCTCCAGGAGACGCTTACGTTCTGATTCAAAGAATTCACAACATAAAAGATAGTGAAACTCATCGCCTATTTCTCTTTTTGTACATAGTTGACATAGCCTTTCATCTAGGGGAATATTTTCCCATCGACCCGTCTCAACGGGTAATTTATGGTTACTGGTTCGAAACTTGATGATCGGCAAATAGTGCTTTGAATCAAGTTTTGATAAATAGCTTTGAAAAGTAAGATCTTGCTTAAAACTGATATAAAATTTACCTTTTGAAGACACATCACTTTTCTGAACCCACTCTTGTATGTGTAAATCAAATAAGACGCGGGTTATTGACATCTTGACAGATCTAGGATTATCAATTATACTTTTGTGGAGAAGATCTAAACGACCGACAGAAACAAGGATGTCTCTGATACAACGTATCCATTTATGTTCATAAATTCCTGCATCGTAATCATGTAGCATCTTTTTGTATAATACCTTAGACAGTTTAGACTCTTTTCCGTTTACAAGTGATAACCAAAAGCCAATCATTCGGCTTTTTATGTTTATTTCAATTGGCCTACGTCCTAGTTCGGCATGTAACATGTAAATAGGCGTACTTTTCCTAAGGTTTGTTATTCGTCTTAAAAACTCATTATGAAGATTTTCAATTGGCTGGGCATTTTCAAATCCCCAGATTTCACATGAGTATAAAGCAATAGGTAAAATAGTGTGATCGAAAAGTTGCAGCTGCAAATCGATGGGAAGATTAAGATTTCTTGCTCTTTTGTATAAAACGTGTAATGCCTTTCTAGCCTGGTCAAGATTGTGTTTCCTAGCGTTATAAAAACTTCTGCTTTTTGTAAAAACTACTCCTAGGTATTTAAATTCATTACATGTAGCAATGGTGTTTTCTCCAAGTTTGAAGGTAAATCTATCATCATTACGTGTTCCAAAAACCAGTACTTTAGTTTTATCGAAATTTATGTCAAGCTTCCAAATTTGCGAATACTCAAAGAAGGTGTTCAAATTATTTTGAAAGCTCACTTCATCAGTTCCGAAAATTACAGTGTCATCAGCGTAAAGCAAAACAAATATTTTAATGTAAGTGTTAAGGTCATCATCCGACATTTTCAGATTTATACCACTACAGTTATTCTCTAAGAGAAAGCTTTCTAAATCATTCAGAAACAAAGCGAATAAAACCGGTGAAAGATTTTCACCTTGTCGTACTCCTCTATAGCTTTGAAAGAAACTAGACTCGGATCCGTTAAAAGAAACACACGACTTTATTTCTTGATACATATTGTAAATTATACGAAAGAAATTTCCTTTAATATCATGTTTTAGAATTTTTGTCCATAAACCAACTCGCCAAACAGAATCAAACGCCTTACTAAAGTCAATGAATGAACAGAAAAGTTTTGTCTTTTTAGACTTGAGCACTTCAATAAGCGCATGAAGAACAAAAATATGGTCAGTGGTTGAATACCCCGGTCTGAAACCGGCCTGATTTTCATCTAGTATGTTGTGGTGCTCAAGAAAATTGTGGAGCCTTGAGTTTAACACAGACGTAAAAAGTTTCCCAAAACAACTCAGTATAGTTATTGGCCTATAGTTGCCTGGTTGGAGGGGATCACCTTTGTTTTTGTAAATAGGTTTAATCATACCTTCAAGCCAAGAATCAGGCAAAATACCGGACTCCAGAACAAGATTAAAGAAGCAGTTATATAAGGGTAACATAATATCAGAAGTGCTTTTGAGGTACTCGTTAATTATGTTATCGTTAGAACAAGCTTTATTGTTCTTCAACGATTTGATACACTTTAAAATTTCAGTATCAGTTATTGGAGAATTTAAAATTTCATCATTATCATTTTCTGAAAAATTTAAGTCCTCAAAAGATTGTTCATTATTCGAATCAGGCTGCTCATTCAGATCTTTAAAAAAGTTATAAAGAGCGTCAAGTTCAATATTATTATTTTTATTCTTCTGTTCCTTTCCGACACTGTTTAGGACTTTCCAGTAGTCTTTCGGATTCTTAGATTTTAAGCTTCTCAGTTTATTTTGAGTTGTTTTATTGTATTTTGCAATGTAAAAATTTAATTTTCGTTTATATGCCTTGCTGGCTTGCAAAAGGTTTACTTTAGTACTTGAAGAAGATAACTGAGCATGTTGTTTCTTTGCAAAATGATACTTTTTACGTGCTAGACCACATTGTTTCCCAAACCAAGGTTTTTTGCCATTCTTGCGCCCAGAATTACTACTGTAACTCTTATCAATGCAAGAATCTGCAGATTCTTCGAATATTTCGGTAAACATAGAGCATATACTGTTTATGTTTTCTCTGTTTACAGATTGAATGCTACTCTTTGTCTGTATAATATGATTTTGTAAATCATGTACTTTAGCCTGATTTATGTTTTGTATGAACATTTGTTTTTTCTCTGCAGGTAGTTTTGGCCTATTTTTCCTTACAGGGATATGGTGATTGCGTTCGTTTAATAAAACATTATGAAAATTAAGTGAAGTTCTTAATAAACAATGCCCATCGGAAAACAGAGAGTCTAGTTCAATGATATTGAACGTATCAATAAAATGTATAGCATTACAAGAAACGATTGAGTAATCGATTACTGACTGGCCGCGGAATGTCATTGCACCTACATTCATATCGGAATCACATCTCCCATTAAGAATAAACAAATTATTTGATTTACACATGTCAAGAAGTAGATTACCTTCATTGTTTACTATAGAGTCTTGTGAAACACGGTTTTTGGAAAATTTAGAATCATCAAACTTTGAAGAGAGATTAAAATAATCTGGGTTTGCATCAAAATCAAATAGGTCGGAAAAGTGATCATCAGCTTCGATAAAATCTGGTTTGTCATACGTCCTTGCATTAAAGTCACCCATCAGCAAGACATAATTATGTGAGATACACATTTCAGACACTTCAGCATTGAACAAATCAATTTCATCATTTCTATAAAACCTTGAGTCCCGTGGTGGGATATAGATTGCACCAATAAAAATATCATCATTCATTTTGAAAGCACGTTTGTCCAATTTAAGCCATAAAATGTAATCTGACTCAGAATCAACTAAAGAGACATACTCAGAGATAGCATCTTTAACAAAAATACCAATTCCACCACTTTTACGAATAAATTTCTGTTTTCGGCACTGTGATAAAAATTCGTACCCAGGCAACTTAATTTCATCGTAAGCATCTAATTTCGTTTCACACACGCAGAATAAATCGTATTGACCAACCAAGCTAGAAAATTCCGGATACTGCACTTTAAGCCTTACACCAGTGGGCCCGCATGTGCATACATTTACAAAAACATCCTATACAACATTCACATACATGTATTATTGATCTGCCACTTTACTAAGTAAATGTTTCCACTAAAACTGAATTGCAAAAGAGTCACTAGCTTATGGAAGACAAAACCATTATGGCGAAATAAACACTCTAAAAGGCAAAAGTCCTAATATAAAAACCCTTATTTTAATCATCATTCCTAGTTTTTCTCTATTGTTTCCAGTCTTAAAATTGCCATTGAAATTTGGAAATTGCTTTAGCTTCTAATGCCCCCCAGACCCCCCTTTGTTCACTTCTTTGCACATAAGTTTCAGCCATTTTATTAATTGCCATTCATGTGTAAAGTGACTCTATCATGTAAGTAATGTGACTCTATCATGTAAGTATTTATCAAACTCTCTAAAGTACAAATAAAGCATGTTTGGGCATATATTGGGGTAGAAAAAAAACTTAAATTCCTAATGTTAGCCCTAAAACTTTGCCAAAATAGCCCTAAATTTTGGCCAAAATATCCCTAATTTAAGGCCTAATTTTTTGCCAAACTCATACAGGGATGTTTGTATCTGTACCTTAGAAGAAAAGAGTAGCATGCTCCAGGCACTGGTTTGCAAAAGCAAGCTAATCCATGCCCTTGGCCTGGTTAAAGACAGCACCATGTTCTTTTTGTGAGAAAAAAAGGTGTAAAAAATACTGATGTGGGTAAAATAAAAGGATATTAAGGTCAAGCAAACAAGGATCTGATAGTTCAGCTATAAAATAAAAAAAAAATAACCTGTTTGAGTTAGTTTGTAAAAAAAATAAATTAGCTCCCACAAGGTGAAAAAAAGAAGAAATTGTTCCCAGAGGCCAGTGAAATAAAAAGTCGTGTCTACATCAAGAATACCAGCCCCCCCCCCAGAATATCAAATGGTCGGTCCCTTACAAGCAAATTGCAAACAGACTGATCTGGTATACGGTACTCGTGACGCCAGTGTTTGACACGACGCCACTCATTACATACAATGTACTTTTGCCTGAAAAATATAAATATTTTGACACTTTTGGGGACAAATTTTCTGCTTATATGATCCAGATCGTTAGTCAGAAAAACTACATAGACAAAATAATCTGATGCATTTGTACTTTTAAATCGCCGCAAGAAAAACAAAAACAACAAAAAAAATAAATGCTTGGAGTTAATTTGATGTGGGGGGCGTTATATCACAGACTTTCGGACGAATAGAAATATTACATTGTGAGATATTTTGTTTGCCATTTTTGCGTAATAATTCTATTTATTTCTTTGGGTCGTAAAATACAGTGCTCCTCTCGCTAACGCGCTCGAGGTTACGGCTCAACTCAGTCCCTATATACACCCATTCATGCCTAGCAGGCTTTCCTACCTCACAGTTCAGACATGTCCGTTGATTTTCATTGTCTGAAGCACTTATATCAAAAGTATACTTTGGAGACATTTCCTATTTTATTTCATTTTGTCCCCTTTATCTCAAACTACTTGAATCTCGAAGTAAATTTTCTGCAGCCAGAAAATTTACTTTGAGATACCAGCAGTTTTAGATGAAGTTTGAAATATTTTCCCTAAGTTCTGCGGCGTCCGATCTAGGTCTGCACTGCCTTTTTTTTGCCAAGACATACTTTATGGGACGTCAACATGCGCAAACCCTGAAAGCACCGTTTGATCTGGATCAGAAGTGTGGTAAAGAAGAAAAAAATGCACCGCAAGCATGCAAAATTTAATATTTTCAAATTGTAGTTACCTTAAGAAGAAATTCTTCCTTGTTTACAGTTAAAACTAGCTCGTCAGGTTTCATTCTAATATTCACAAATTATGCAAGTATTTTATACACCAGTTAATGATATGCGCAACAATAAATGCACTCTTCCCTTAGTGAGGCAAGATAAATGAAGTATTTCAAAATACACACAGACTCAGAGTTCAGCTATTTCAAGAACAGGAAACCCATCAAAGGACTATTACCAAAAGTATATGTAGGAGCGGTGAAGGACAGACATCCTGAAAGATTTTTCCCTGTGATGAAATTATGTGTTGCGGTCATATTTTGTCGAATGGTCATATGTTCGTGGAGCGAATCCCGTCATGTATTTATTCACGGTCATATGTTACTTTACTGGGACTTTTTCTTTTATACAGTCGTGAATCGAATCCGATATGCAATTTCATATAATTTTAGCTACATAGAAAATAAATAAATAAATCTTAAATTCTACTTGTGTGATTTTTTTTTTGTTTTTATTCTTTTGCATGCATGGCATACAACGCTGAATCAGCATTGAATAAACTTTGTTTCAAAGTCATATGACGTTAAATCAACGTTTATTCATTGCTGATTCGGCAATGTGTTCCTGATGGGAGGCTTCATTTTAACTTCAACCGGTAGATTAAATTACCACCTTTTGCAAAAGAATAATGTCTTACTTTCTCAGTCGGGAAAATCAAAAGAAAATGGCTAGTAAATAATACTTTCATTGATTCATTTTTCGAAATATTGAAAGTCGCTCTGCAAATGTTGCCCTTACAATCATTTTAAGGTTTGGGGTGAAATGGAAATAAAATGCTTCCTGCACGGATAATGACAGTATTTAAACACTTCAGGCTGCCACGTGTGCCACCTATTGCATAACTGATAAAGTTGCCTGATGCATGTGCAAAAAATATTCAATACACAAAACCACTAACTAATATGACAGCTGCAGGGATATGCGCCATTTTGACGGCTATGTGTAATTGAAAATAAACGCCCTGGGGTGATGATGATACAATCTATGGTATACTAATCACTCTGACCTGTTATGCAACATTTCTGCACTACCTATATCGGCCGTCAGAATTGTGTATTAAAACATCTCGTTCCGCGCAACACGAGAAAATAATAATTGAGCTGAGTCTGCGCTGGGCGCACAACCATTTTGCTGGTTTTCCCGTGTCGCGGCTCAATTATGTCTTTTGCACAAAAGTCGGGACTGTGACTTTTCGTTTGGAAGCTCCATAGGGACATTGGTAAAACCCTTATCCTCGCACTCCAAATGACTCGACAGGTCCCTGCAACTCACCAGACTCGCCGGAAATGTCGGGACGATGATAAAGTAAAAGTCCCGTAGATTTGCCTTGTGCGTGGGGCAGCGGCCAGGAGTGTTGGACGTTACATGTACCTGAAAGGCGATACGGCGGTTCTATCGATATTCCTCTGACGGTTTGCTCTGTATGGTTATTATGAGACACGTGTAAATAATGAACAATATACCAAAGTTTATAACAGCCTAAACGTAGGAATATAGCATTACTTCAATTTGATACGGTTTTCATAAGATAATATGAGCCGCGACATGAGAAAACCAACAAAGTGGTTGTGCGTCCTGCGCAAACTCAGATCAGCCTGGGCATCCGCCCAGTCTGATAAGAGTCTTCACTTTACGCTTAAAGGGTAGCTAAGGAACTAAGTTACCTCCATGCAGACAGCGAAGACTCTGATCAGACTGGGCGGATGCCAAGGCTGATCCGAGTCTGCGCAGGGCGCACAACCACTTTGTTGTTTTTCTCATGTCTTGGCTCATATATGGAAATGAATGTCTAAATTTAGACCTGCAGGCAGGTGTGTCGTTAATTTCTCATTTAGCCGTTCAAAGAAATACCCTGATTGGTACAGAGATATCTGGGGGATTTCTCTCCTGTTATCTCTTCTTTCTAACAGGTTATTAATTGTATAATCGATATCGAGAATGGCATTATTTTTCAATATCTGAATATTGTTTTGGTCTTTTACTCAAGTTTGCTTATGCCGCTAATAAATGAAGGGCTTGTAAATTTGCCACAGCATGCGAAATTTGCAGGTAAATGAGGTTTAAAAGGAAAGGCCACAGCATATGTTAATGAGGGATGAGTTGAATCAATATAAATTATATAAAATCCACCCTCAGCTTACCCTCGGGCCTTTAACAGAACCTTGTGTATCTTTTTTCTTTTAATCACTAGTACATTATCAAGCGGCACCTTGCATTTTCCCGAATCGCTTCTTCGATACTCGGATAAATCCCGTGATATTTTAGCGCGGTCCTATCGATCGGGAACCGGGTATAAAATATGAAAGCGGAATGGGAATCAGTCACCGAAACGTTGGTCCTCAGTTGCATAAGCCATGATATTTGCAAAACATCTGTCACTTTGTTCGTAACAATATTTGCGTTATAATCACCCTGCACATACCCATTAATCGATCCCACTTGAACATAAGAACTATAATAGCAGTTGCACACCTGATCAACTATGTTTACAAGGATGTTACGAAACGAAAAATAGCAGTTACGAAACGAGTGAGTGAGTGAGTGAACTCGGGTTTAACGTCCCACCAACAACGAGGTCATATGGAGACGGGACCTCGGTTTAAAGTCTCATCCGAAAGACCGGAGAAGCGGGGGATCGAACCTGCGAGCCCTGGATTGGTAGTCTGGAGTGTTATCCACTACGCTACAGCCGCTCACGGAAAGGCCATAGTCACAAAACGACCACGAAAAAGAGACGTTACGAAACGAAAAAGACTCATAGTTACCAAAAGAGCATGTCTTTTGGTAACTATGACAAGTTTTCGTTTCGTTTCGTAACAGCTCTTTTTCGTTTCGTAAAAGCCATGGTCGTTTGGTAGCATGACTCTTTTTCGTTTCATAACAGCTCTTTTTCGTTTCGTAACAGCCCTTGTTTATACATAGTTAACCAGGGGTGAGTTGGTAGCCTCTCGTCCGTCTACAGCACTGTTTCGCACGCTGTAAGGTACATTTTACAGTGACACGACTGTCCAGGGCTGACCGGCTCTTGTTTAAGCTGGTTCAAGCAGTCGTATGAAAAAACAGTATTTCGTAATAAAATATTTTTTTGCGTAAAAAAAAAGAAAAGAAAAAGAAAAACTAATGATCAAGACGAAAGATGACACCGTCAAGTCATTATTTCAGAGAGAAATGGGGCGAGTAATAACAATAACATTCATTTCCTCTAATGTGAAGCCCGAGTGATCCTTCTGTTTATCGAGACTAACTCGACCGAAAATTCTTTAAACATTCCGCATGTCGTTTATGACAATATGTTGGCGGCTCTAAAATAGGTGAATTTGTCATGGCCATACCATCCCACGTTGAAACAAGGTTGAATCAACATTGAATCAATGCTGTCACCCCTGAATGCTTGCTGGATATCCTTTAAGTTGATAAAACACCCCTTCATTAAATTTCAAAAACCTTTTTTTTTTAACAAAAAAGATGTTCCGCATCCAGCCCCGGATCAAGGGGTGGGCTTTGCAGGTTCAGCCCCACCATCCGGGCCTATGTGTTATGTATAATATGTAGGCCTCTAGATAATAATGAGTATCTGATGACCGTTTGAAATTTATCCATGTGGATGGAATTAAATATGTGTTGTGACATCTCATTAGAATCGCCTCGGCGAGGCGATTTTAATGAGATATCACAACATATATTCAAATATTTCAAGCAAAAAAGACATGATCAAACATTTTCAAATGTATCCCTAATTATTTCATATATATTTCAAGCCCCCCCCCCCCCACACACACACCACCACACACACATATATCGACACCTCCCAGCCACTAGTTATTCAAAGCCCCACCAGTACATGGTGGTCTGGAGCCGGGCTTGTGCAGCAACATGCATCCGCACAGACTGGTAACAGTCTATCAACAGTCTCTCCATTTTCCATCTCCGCCCGTAAAAAAATCGAAGTACATATCAATAATCTAGAGGGTCCCTATAAAACTAGAAACGGAACCAAAACGAAACGAAACGAAACGCAACGAAACGAAACGCAACGGAACGAAACGCAACGAAACAAAACGCAACGGAACGAAACGAAACGCAACGAAACGAAATAGAAATAAAACGAAATGGAGCAAAATCTGAAAAATACCATGAAAGTATCACAATAGAACAGCACCACATATTAGTGCAAAAGGAAGACTAAAAAGCCCCATGTTTATCCCTATACATTGCTATATGAAGTTACCAAGTTACTGGGTATTTGTTAGATCAAATACATTAACTTTTAAACAGATACTTGGCTGATGATGATGGTGATGATGATGATTTCATATTTGATTGTTGCGCATAAAAATAATTGTTGGGGACCGAGGCAAGAACACTATTTCAGGAACCTGGGTCATATGTATGGAGTTGGTAGCCCGAAAAATGTAGAAAAGCTCATACGACGCTCCACAACCAAAAAAAAAAAAGTAAAAATAAATACTAATTATCTTTAAATAACAATCAAAAACTATAAAGATAATAAAGAAAATGCCCAGACCAAAACACCCAAAGACCAAATGAGGCCCCAAAATCGTATGTCAGTTTATCAAATTAAACAATTCAGCCAAGTATCTGTTTAATGTATTTGATCTAACAAATACTCAGTAACTTGGTAACTTCATATAGCAATGTATAGGGATAAACATGGGGCTTTTTTAGTCTTCCTTTTGCATTAATATGTGGTGCTGTACTATTGTGATACTTTCATGGTATTTTTCAGATTTTGCTCCATTTCGTTTTATTTCTATTTCGTTTCGTTGCGTTTCGTTTCGTTCCGTTGCGTTTTGTTTCGTTTCGTTGCGTTTCGTTTCGTTTCGTTTCGTTGCGTTTCGTTTCGTTTCGTTTTGGTTCCGTTTCTAGTTTTATAGGGACCCATAATCTAGATACTATATTGATAAATCCCTTTGTAACTTGACACGGCCCAGTTCTAAACAAGAAAGAAATTAGAATATCATAATACTAGCTTATTTCACGTTACCAAGTAACGCAATATTAAGACACATGCCATGATATTAATTTGGTCATAAAATGCCATCTCTGATGTCATTATTGATAATAAACTTCATCCGATTTGGCGCTAAAATCATGACAATATCTTGAAATATTTCATTATATTATTTTTGTAGAATTTCTGTAGTCACAAAGACTACTAATTGAAAATACCCTGTTATGAATCGTTTTTTGTTTTTTAGTACACATGAATCGCGGCATCCCTTTTAAAAGCTGACAGGGGGGAAATCTCAGAAAATGTAAACAAAGATGCCACGTTTGAAAACATTTCTCTGAAAACTGTGAAAAGTACCAAAATTTTATAGCAAATTAAAAACATAGCAGGAAAATCAGTATAATTAAACAAATTTCACATACCTCGGTCAATTCTGACATTTTAGAATTCATAATTTCCTCTTTTCTAATCGTGAGAAACAATCTGTGTAAGAAACGTGTAATCGGCCCCTCCTTGTCAAAGAAATGGGGATCATATTACCCCTTAAGCACTACACATATTACACAGTGGTTGTCACGTGATCAAGTCTTCAAGATTCCCTGTCCGGTTTCGTGTCCTGGTATCCATGTTTTCGAAGATACTGACCTCTGCAATAAAAATGAAAGTAAATATTACAAGTGGCTTTTATCAGCAATTTCGAGAGAAGCAGTGAAAGTTAAAAAGGGCGCCGAAAACTAGAAGTTTTAATAGAGTTACAAGTGTTTCACAATTCCCATATGGTTTTCATCAAACCGATCTGCACCTAGATATACTTCTACAGAGCATAAAAGTTTTAATGATAATCCTGTTTTTTATTTATTTATTTTTTTCCTTTAAAAAGAAGGACGTGATCCTGATGAATACGGTTCTGACATCCGCTTTATTAACAGAGAATAATAAAAAGAGAAAAGGTCCTCTTTCACAGCTAAAAAGAGATATTATCTGCCTAACAGATAAAGCAGTGGAACAGTCTAGAATTGTTTGAGAAGTTTCGCAAATAGTTGCATTAGTTCTTTTATTTTTTTTTATTCTTTTATCATTTTTTTCCTTTTGGATATAGTTTTTCATTTTTTTTATTTGTTTGATTTATTTTTGAATAACCAACGGATGATGATGCAACATTTTTGAAAAAAAAAACAACAAAAAAAAAAACAACAAAAAACAAAAAAAAACAACAACAAACAACAACCCTAAAACAGTTTGGAAAAAAAGGTTGGGAAAGAACGCTCAGAATGAACTAGTCTCTTTTCCTCTTTTCCAGACAAGCCTCTCTTTTCTCACTCTGGCAGAGACCGATCCGGTGATAATTCAGTGGCGTAGCTAGGAGCAATTTCATGATACGCAAAATCATGTTTTAAACTCTACTCCTTGACGAGAAAGGTAGTATTTCAGCCACTTTGGCAGTTGGTATTGAAATCTTATCTAATTTATAAAATAACAGCATGCAAATATGCGGGTGAGTTTTGAAATTTTGTCAGTTTGACAAAATTTCAATACACACCTGCGTATTTGCGTATATGTAGCTACGCCCCTTGGTGAACATCTCATTCGAATTTCGTTCTATTATATCGTATTAAGATAAGATAAACGTTTACATGTTGTAAAAAACCCGAATACATCAGCTTTCCCTTCTTACAGCAATTCATGAAATAAGAATCAAAGTATGCGCCAAGACACCTATAAAGCATACAGCAAGCAAGTTATATACTTATTCATATGATGTAAGTGTAAGTTATTATCATTTTTTAATAATTTGGCTAAACCTTAACCACAAGAAGTATAACAAACGTACGTTGAGGACCCGGATGAGACCACTAGCTGATACGATGGGCACGGTTAAATTCCGGGAAAATAGTCTTCACGCATGCAGAAGGAACTATATGGTGCGCGCGCATTTTTTTTGACAGTTTGTTTTAGTTTGTAAGAGCTACATTTGGAAGAAAAATACGTCCTGCATGGCGATTTCTTAGTTTTATATAACGCGACAAAAAGTTAGTAACATCTCATCATATCAATCGGGTTTCCAAGTCGATATTGCTTTCCAAGGGAAACTTATTTTAATTCATGAATTCAAAAGGTCGACATTTACTAAAATACCCTTAAAAGTTGATAAATTATTTGGGTCAGGTACTTTTTGCTGGCAACGGTAATGATATTTGTTTTACGTTAAGTACTAAAATATAGTTCAGATGACAAAGATATTTCATTGCAAGACAGGGAACTAGAAAAAAAGAACTAGAAAATGTGTTTATGAAACACTATGCCCCCAACCGTATGCTTGCCTCTAAAGAGGATTCATCCCATAATATATATGAGCCAGAAAGGGGTATAACTCAACCCAGTATTTATAGAATTGGCTAAAGAGATAATCAGGTCATCTACACATTGGCCTGTAACTATATGCCTAATACAAGTTTGTTCCTATACAAAATGCGTGTGTACGAAAAGGGGGAATAACTAAATCGAAAATTAACGAAATATGATCAAAAGTTAATCAGTTCATTTACACCGTGCATGATCTATGATTGTATGCCAAATATAAACATGCTAGCTTAACAGATTCTTCAGATATTTTGGTCACAATGTTATTCCTATATAAAATGCCTATGTCTTAAAAGGGGAATAACTCAACCAAAATTTACTAAATATGCACAAAAGTTAATCTTTGTCTGTACGTTAGATATAAACTTGCTAGCTTAGCGGTTCTCAGATATTTTGTTCACAAGGTTGTCTATATCTGAAAAAGGGAAATGACTCGACCAAAAATTACGACGTATGCTCAAAAGTTAATCAGTTCATCTACACCTTGGTCCGAATCTGCATGCCAAATATAAGGATCCTAGCTTATGTGGGTCTTCAAATATTTTGGTCACAAGGTTATTCCTTTTTAAAATGCCTATGTTTGAAACAAGAGTTGTCAGAAGACAACAAAGCGCGCCTTATGGGTGCCTGATTCTCACAGTCACCAAGACCTACAAATATATCAGGTCATCTGCAGTCAGACTGAGCCATTATCCCAGGTATATGATGAATACATACTAAATACACCTAAAATATGAAACAAATCACTGAATGATAAAATTTATGTCAGAGTGACCTGAAATTCCAAAATAAAACGTTAATCTATAAACAGTTTTGGAGACACAAGGGAAAATCAATGAACCATGAAATATAGGTCACAGTGATCTATAAATAACATGAGGTTATTCGTGATGTCAGTCTGATCCACTATGCCAGATATGATGTTAATCCATCAAACAGTGCTTGAAATATAAGACAAAATCACTGGACCATGAACAAAGGTCAAGGGCACAGGAGTCAGTATGGTAGCTTTGCAGCTGCTGCAATTATAGGGATATGCTATTTGACCAAGTATCAAGTCTCTTCTGGCAGAGGTTTCATCAAAACTAAAAATTCTGCCTTAAAAACAGTGCCGAACAGCAAAGTCAGTCAACCGTAACATATAGGTCAAGGGCACATAATTGTGTCATGCAGCTGCTGCAGTCATATGGATGTATATATGTACCAAGTATGATGATTGTAGCTGCTGTAGTTTGTAAGATACAGAGTTGAACATCAAGTTAAACGCAATTGTTAACATTGGTTAACCTGATCACGGACGCCGACGAGGACGCTGACGGGTATGCTAACGCTGGCGCTAACGCTAACGCATACTCGGACTACGACGCCGGGGGTATAGCATAAGCTCTCCTTTGCTTCGCAAAGGCGCGCTAAAAAGGGAAATGACTCAAACAAAAAATTATGAAGTAGGCTACATCTACACCTTGATCTGTAACTGTATGCTAAATATCAGGATCCTAGCATAAGCGGTTCTTCAGATATTTTTGTCACAAGGTTGTTCCTGTATAGACTGACAAAGTCGAAAAAAGGGGCATAACTCCTCGACGACAAGACGGGCGGAGGAAAAAATACGGGTCCGCTTATTTTTCATGTACATTCACATATAAAATTTCAAGATCCTAGCACTAGCGGTTATTGAATTGTCAAAAAGCGTTATGGACGGACAGACAGACGGATTGGCCCAAACCAACATGCCCCTCAACTCCTCCGAAGTTGTGGGCAGAAAAAGTACCACCTACTTGGTCACATACGAATGTATTGCTTTACTAGTACTTGAATAACGTTTCTAGCTGCATGGTTATAAAGTCTGAATTATTTTATGTGTTGATGATTTAGGAACCGATATCGCTAATACGTTAATAACTAATCAAAGTTAGGTTATATTGCCAATTAAGAATTAGCCAGTTTATCAGTTCTAATTGCATCTTACCTAAACACTCACTTGGTGAGCTGAACAACTTAGTACGATAAAAGTAGATTTTGGAAGATTTCCACTTTTGCCAACGTACAGCGCGCAAACCCGGCCATGACGTACACACTAGATTTACACTAGCGGCAATAACGTACCAGGGACCGGCCTTACCAGCCTTACACTAGCGGCAGTATCGGTATGCAGTCTTACACAACGTCTTATCAACGTGGATGCGACGTCATGACGTCGCATCCACGTCGATACGAAGTTGTGTCAATGATGTGTACTTGCTAGATTATCTCCCTTATCTTACTAATATAGTGCCCTCGGAGATATAGGGAATCATGTTTTTTCTCTTTTGCTTTGTTTCCTCTCATACTCAGCAATACAAAGTTTTCCACTGTTTATGACGGTTGGGTAGTCTCTGTCGCATTTGAGGTTGATTGAAAGATTGATTGATTGTGTGATTTAGGTTCTACGGCTCTTTGAGACAGTATTTCAGTCTATATCGGGCCGTCTCCCAGAGAGTGGGAGAAAGAAGAGAAATGATAGACAAGAGGAAAAATGTCCAAACAACCCCCACCCGCATCTACTGCAAGCACAGTAGGCACTTGTACTACTTTTATCCAAATATGTAGTACGCCCCGGTACTGGAAGATATACACAGCACTATTGCACCTCCCGCCCCCCCCCCCCCCCCCCCCCCCCCCCCCCCGCATTTATCGAAGGGAAGGCACAAGTTTTTCTTCTGACACTCTATCCCTGCCTCTCTGTAAGACGGATCAATATAATCTAAAATACTGAAGTCCGGACCATTAAACCCATTTTTTCATTCCCAATTTCCGTGGTAGAATATTTCTATAAGCATAAGATCAGCTGTTATGAAGTTTCATTACCATTTCTTAAGAGGTTTCTCAGTGGGCACGAGCAGCTTGGATAACGTAGTCCCAATGTAAAGGCAACGACTGACATTTACCCAGCAGTAGGTAGCGGTTCTACCAACGTCGCGTACTCATTGGGTTTATTCTCAGAGATACTGATTTCTCTGCCTTATTCCCTACCCCTCTTCCTCTCCAATCAGAAATGGCAAATAGTAAAGATTCGGATGTGACGGTTAGCTTTTTGAAATCGTAGCCAATTCCTCAACTCCACAGCTGGTCTGGACTTACTGGCTTTCAAGCAATACCAATCCACATATTACGAATAATCACTTGTTCGGATTAGTAAGTGTGAATAGGACGTAGTCCTCCCCCCCACCCCCGACACACACACACACACACACAAAAAAAAAAGAAGAAAAAAACAAGAAATGTTACAGTGTGTAACAAATGCCCCCGAAGGCCCCTAACACCTGGTATTTGACCCCTGACCTTTGACTGTGAATTTGACCTTGGTTATGGGAACCTAAATTTCGTGCATGACACAACAATTTTGATTTACCTTTCTGTAAAATTTGATTACATTCGCTTCAGCAGTTTTGAGATATCTTGGAAACAAGATTTGTAAGAGACAAACTTATGAACTTTGACTGTGACTTTGACCTTGGTCGTGAGAACCTAAATTTTGTGCATGACACATCATCTCATTTTGGTTTACCTTTCTGTAAAATTTGATTTAATTCGCTTCAGCAATTTTTGAGATATCTTGGAGACAAGATGTGTAGGAGACAAACTTTTGACCTTTGATTGTGACTTTGACCTTGGTCATGGGAACCTAAATTTTGTGCACGACACACCTTCTCATTTTGGTCTACCTTTCTGTGATTTGATTTAATTTACTTCAAGGGTTTTCGAGTTATTGCGGACACACGATTTGTAAGGATCAAACCTATGACTTTTGACTGTGACCTTGACCTTGGCCGTGGGAACCTAAATTTTGTGCGTGACACACCTTCTCATTATGGTTTACCTTTCTGTGAAATTTGATTCAATTCCCTTCAGCGGTTTTCGAGTTATGGCGGACACACGATTTGTAACGGACGGACGGACAGACGGACGGACGGTGCGATTTTAATATGCCACCCGAAGTTCCTTCGGGGGCATAAAAAATAGACTGGCTCATTTACATATAACTAATTGAAATTTCGATAACATAAGGGAAGAAACCATCGTCATTCAAAGTCCGTATGTGATTGAAGTAAAGTTCGTCTATTACTTAAAATAGTTTTCTTTGGCGTCACGTGTGCGCCGCCAAGAAGTCGGACATCGACAGTCTTTGAACAGCGTTTTTTTTTTCGAATTAAAATGAAACAAAACAATAAAAAATAAAATAAAAACATAATTAACTTGTCCGGCATAACTGGAAGAAAAACTCTATTCAAAGTCAGCGTGTTTATTCACAGATTTAGAAATCTGAAATCAGAAAACTAGTGATTACGAAATAAATCTGACTAAAATACAGAATAAATATTAACGAATGTCCTTACCCAGCGGCAACACAACGTTGAATCAACATCGAGTAATTATGACGTTGATTCAATGTTGAATCAAATTTGTGTGCCCAGTGGTAGCAGAATCAAGAGAATGTTATCTGATGAATCTAAAAGTCTCCATAGCCCTATCACTGATAAACACACCGCTACAATAAACGATTTGCCGCACCTACTGCAACAAGAGCCGAATCCACTACAACAGTGCCTGAAGTTTTACTACATCTTTCAAATCGCTATGAGGTCGGCGAACACATCCCATATTATAATACAGATTGCTTTTACGAAAAGACAGAGAGAGAAGCCAAAAAATTATCCCACACCTACTGCAAGGACAGTAGGCACTTGCTATTTATGAAGTTAAAGTCTCAATAGTCCTATCACTGGTAAAATCCCCTAAACAGAAACCATTATGAGGATCAACTCAACAAAATGACAAATGACAAAATGTGGGGTGATGTCAGATAACTGGCAAAAAGTATAGAGCGCATATAATTTTGAAAAATTTCACTCCACATAACACAATTTCTTTTTCTGGTTTCCCGTCGAGCAACGCAATTTAAACAAACGCCAAGCAATGAAAACAATGGACGAGGTTCCAGACTTGAGCGTTGTATTTTTACCATTTTATTCCAGCCAATACAATCGAAAGTATCGAGAGTATGTCAATTTAGTAACCAACTAAAATGACCCAGATAACTGTCCAAACCTTTGTCATGTGAAAGGTATTTAGTGTTTTAGTAATTTTTAGTTGGTTAATCACGGCCATTTTCAATGACGAAACTATTGCGAGAAGCTGAATTGCAGTGATACCTCATGATGAAATATTTCCTGCAGATAGAGCAATGGGGCCTTTTATATTAGTATGACGTCCGCGACCGCTACACAGTCTGCTGATATATTTTGTTTTAAAACCAAAAAGACAGAGTTTTGTTCCACCGTTTAAGCAGCTTGTAAGAGAGACCAAATGTCGTCCACGTGCTTTGCTATACTACTGCTTGAATAAAACTGTCCTGAGCTTTCTTAACAGGACTGTATATTCAAATACAACAGATTTTTAGTTTCAAACGAGCTACTTTATCTTAAAAGCCATAGTTTTACAAAAACTCAATAATTGTTACCTTAGATAAAGAAATCCACACAACTAATATTGGTAAAAGCCACTGTTGACTTTTGTCATGCAAACAAGTTAGTCCTTTATATAAATTTCCGCAAAATCCCTCCGCTTTTAAAACCCCAACGCGATATAGGGATCGTCGGCCCTTTGTTCAATTTCTTTGGATACAATGGGAACTACACAAGACGCGAAACTGATGCGTTACCCAATCAATTCAGTAATTGAGCAAAATACTCAAAAAATCGAAAATTAAATGATTTAAAGGTCGCCCGTCTCAAGGTCGATACCCACCTGCCGGGGTTCTGTAATACCCTTGATTTTAACTCATTGACACCTAACGTCCCATAAAGTGGTCGTTAGAAGTCTAGACCCAGATCAGACACTACAGAACGCGATGTCTGATCAGCCTGCGGCGTCTGATTGGGCGGTTAACTCTTTGCTATGTTTATAAGAATTTTTGATAAAATTAAAATCAAATAAGACATACCACTTTATTCTGCTATAAGACGGGGGTTTTACTTTCAAAGCAATCCTAAATATCTAGATCCGTCTTGTAGGACGGATCTAGATATGTAGGATTGTTTTGGGATAGAAAAAAAACAACATTTCATAGTTGAATAACACAAGGCAGATTTAAATATATACAGCAATTTAGGAAGGATGAAATTCGTCATATAGCCGAATTAAAACTATTTTTACTTATTGTTCTCTATGGACGACCCTTTCAGAGCCTTAAATACCGCAATTTTTCGGTTAGGAGACGGAGCTTTCCATCCTGCGAAAACAATCCCTAAAATCTAGATCCGTCCTATAGAACGGATCTAGATTTTAGAAGTTTATTTGGAAGACGGATCTATATATTATGGATTGTTTTGAAAGAGAAAAATCAATCTTATAGCAAACCTCATGAAACTTATTTAAATATTTGCGTCATTCTAGATTTTATAACCGAAAAGATACTCTAACTACTATTCTTTTTCGTAAAATAAGTAAATGATATTAACTCAAAGCAGAACGTGCCTTTCTTGAGTCAGTTTCATTTTTGAGCAATTTTACAAGAAAACCAACCTATGGCCTGTGCGATCTCGTGTAGTCTGATCAGATTCTTCTGTGCATGTTTGTGTTTCCTTATTTTTTTTGCTAGGAATAATTTAGAATATAGCTCCGTAGTTCGGACTAATACAGTTGATATCAAAGTGAAGACTTTGTTCGGTATGATACGAGTTGTCGCTTTTTGCATACCCCAAAACACTTGCTTCTACGCTCGCTACAAATCCTATTGCGAAATTCATTACGAAATAAGGATGTAACATTGCGACATACTGTAAAAATCAGAACCCACGTAACGGATTCATGCTGACATTTTGTCATTCTAAAAGCCCGAATGACATATTATACACTCAATTCAAGGACTAACAAAGAGGTCCAGTTGAGCAAGTTTGAGCCGTGGGCCAGCAACAATGCCCTTAACCAGCTAACCAATTGATGCTTCTGCTAATAGGAGTCTTTCCAATGTACGGGGCGTCTAATATGAGCCGCGACAAGAGAAAACCAACAAAGTAGTTGTGCGCTTAGCGTATGCTCAGATCAGCCTGGGCATCCGCCCACTCTGCGCAGACTCTTCGCTAAGTTCAGTTCAGTTAAGTTCAATCTTCGCTAAGCGCTTAAAGGGTAGCTTATAATTAGGGTCTATGCTACCTCCATGCGGACAGCGAAGACTCTGATCAGAATGGGCTGATCTGAGTCTGCGCTGGGAGCACAACCACTTTGTTGGTTTTGTTGTGTCGCGGCATTATATTTTCCATTTTTAGTCAGAAGTTTTCTGTTATTTCAAGGCAAATAGTGAAATCCTAGATCAGGCCGTCAGTCGTTCTAGGGCGTCTGATCTGGGTGTGCACCCTTTTGTGTGACACAAAAGGGTGCAGATCCAGATCAGACGCCATAGAACGTCTAATGGTCTGACGCAATGCGTAAATAGTTTGAAACCAGATTGCTGATCAGTGGCGTTGCTGCTGTAAGAAAGACCTTAAACGTTTGTCCAGGACACAAATATAAGTAGCTAACAGGGACGACCCATCATCTTCTGTTCGTATGGAACGCCTTTACTGCCTCCATGTGTCTGTTTTAGTGTTATAGTGTCAGTCCATCATTATATCCTGGCCAAGTATTATTATGTTGGGTGCAAATGTTATTATGATATCCGCAGATACCAATATATCATGCGCATACAACTGTATATTGTGTTCACATGTGATTATGTTGTATACAGAAGTATTTTTATTGTGTCGGTTCATCATTATATCCTGGCCATACGTCATTATGTTGGGTGCAGTTGTTATTATGTTATGTACACGCACCATTGTATTATGATCTTATGCCTTTATGTTGGGTACACAAGTCATTGTGTTGTATACAAATGTCTTTTCATTTTGTCGGTTCATCATTATATCCTGGCCTTACGCCATTATGTTGGGTGCCGTGGTTATTATGTTATGTACGCGCACCATTGTAAGATGCTCTTATGTCTTGATGTTGGGTACAGATGTCATTGTGTTCTATACAAATCTTTTTTCATTGTGTGGGGTCGTCATAATATCCTGGTCATACGTCCTTATGTTGGGTGCAGTTGTTATTATGTTATGTACAAAAACCATTGTATTATGGTCTTATGCCTTTATCTTGTGTTCACATGTCATTGTGTTGTGTACAAATGTATTTTCACCGTGTCGGTTAATCGTTATATCCTGGTCATACTTCATTATGTCGGGTGCAGTTGTTATGCTGTGTACACACACCATTGTCTTATGGTCTTATGCCTTTATGTTTTGTTCACACGCCATTGTGTTGTCTACAAATTTCTTGTCATTGTGTCGGTTCGTCATTACATCCTAGCCATACGTCATTTTGGTGAGTGCTATTGACACAAGGTTATGTCCACACACCATTATATTATGGTCTTACGTCTTTACGTTGTGTTCACACGCCATTGTGTTGTATACAAATGTTTTTTCATACTGTCGCTTCGTCATTATATTCTGGTCATGCGTCTTTATGTTGGTTGCAATTGTTTTGTTTTTTATAAATTACACACACACCATTATGTGGGCGCATATATAATTATTGCATGTAGACATACCATTATATATGTCCGCTGTTTTTATGCCCCCAATTTTGAAGAAGTTGAACAGGCATATTAAATTTGCCTTGTCTGTTCGTCCATTCGTCTGTTAGCCCCTAGTTTGAATTTTGCATTTATCCAACTTCTGACATAGAAAGCAGACTTTTTGGTGTTTGCAGTGGTCCGTGATGTGTTAAATATTTGATAAGGTCAGATAACTCTGAATTAAATAGTTACAGAATTATAGCCCCTTTTAGTCAATAATTTTGCGGTTACTGGGCTCCAGAACCACTGAAAGTAGGCTTTTGAAATTTCGGATATAGAATAGATAAAAATGAGCAAGTATATTTCCTCCAACGAACTTGCACTTTCGGAGATTTTTTGTCAAAAATTAAAAAGAATTATTGCTTCCACAATATCTTAAGAAGTATATGAGCTAGGGTGATGATATTTAGTATACAGGTAGGATGTAAAACGTTCCAGAATTGATAAACTTTTAAATACCATCCCAAAATAAATAAGTCAGGGTCCTTGTTTGAATTTTGCATTCTTCCAACTTCTGATTCAAATTACAGTTATCTGCCCTGTGTCGAAAATAAACCGAAATCTTACTATGATCTCTCAGGAATAATAGTTTCTCGCGTTTCGAAGTATAGCGAGAAACTTTTGTCTTAATGGTGTGAATATTCATCATGTGGTCAGCTGGTCAGTTGTTTTTTAGTCAGGTGACTAAATCGTTTTCGCGCCGATTTGGTCGGCAGTGGTCAGTTCTTGCGAAGCGTTCTCAAAGTTCACTTCAGTTTCACAACTTCTTATATATGTGCGTTGTATTTGGGATACTACTGATTGGTTCAGTATATGTTTTTGTATTTTTGGATGAGGTCGACATCCTGCCCTGAGGTATGCTTTAGCATGGCTTCGACTCACGTTCCAGAGCATTTTTCCTTAAAGGTTTTTTATCTCTGGTTTTCGTGACCGGCTAGTATACTTGAAGGGGGTTAAAATACCTGAACACGTAGTGGAGCATTTTGTAAACCTTTTACGACACGTACTTGCTAGTTGCGCAAGTCAAATTTGTCTTTCAATTACGACATTACGATTTCTGTCTCCACTGTACATGTATATCCTTGCTCTATTCATTGTGCATTAAACGCTCGCAGCCAGCAAATCTTAATTGTTTTGCGTGTTTTACTGGTTTTTGATGATAGAAGTATAGTTAAGACCTGTATGAGCTGGGGTGATGATATCTTGAATACAGTTTTGGGGTGAGATTTACAAAGATAGATTAACTTTTGGGCATATTCCATTAAAATTGTTTGTTATGCCCCTTGTTTGTGTTTGGCATTTTCAAACTTCTCGGGAAGCTGATTTTCAGTGTAATAATAGTCATTGATGTGTAAAACTATTGGTTTTATTTTTCACTTTTATCAATTTTAGGCAGCTACTGGGAACAATTCCATTGCTGCTATTCTTAGTTGTTGTTTTTGCAGTGTTCGGATTTTAAGGCAGCTAGGCATTATAAAGCACACCATGGTGGCTATACTGGTCAATAATGTTTTCTAAACTATATCAGAAACATATAGGCATATTGTCCGTGGCGAACTGAAATAAGTGCGCAGACAAAATTATGTCATTAACTTCGGATTCCTTCCTTATCTCATGAGTCTATATAGCAGAAGCTATACTTTTTGCCCATAAACATGAGAAGTGTCCATTTTTTGCAAAGGAAACAACAGCCCCACCCCCTCCCCTGTCCCAAATACACTACATATACAACCTGGCACAATGCCTTCAGAAATTCCGGAGAAAGAGGTATTACTTTTAAGTCTTATTTGACTCAAGAAATTGAAAATTGACACTTTTTTCCAGACTGAGCGAGTCCCGAATAGATGAGCAGATATATTATGCTATAACCTGTGTAATTGTATATCAACAGAACCACTCCATTAAGGCGATTCTAATGAGACGTCAAATGAAACTACTTAATTAATGACAGTTTTCTTTATACTTTCGATTTATTCGAGCACAATTCAATCTCGACTCTTGGGGTTGGTTGTGGTCGGACGATGGTGCTGGGTAACTTTCAGTGCCGTGGCGTCCTATGCAGTAGGGCAAGGGCCAACTGTGCTGATAGATCCGAAGGTGTGGGTGTGGCCTGTCTGGATTTTTTCTCCTTTATCCTATCCCTTTTATTTTCCCCTCTTTCTGGGAGACAGCTCGATATAGACTGAAATACTGTCTCAAAGAGCCGTTAAACCCAAAACAACGAAAGTCAAATCCGACTCAGAGTACAGCTGCGGCCCTCACTTTGGCTTCTTTTAAAAATAGCCGCCTTGTTTAAACATTCTAACTGTCCGGTGTTACCTGTCAAAATCGATCGAATTAAAAGTCCGCCTAGGATACAACGACGAAGTGGCAGAATATTATGTGCTTTAGACGCGATAGGCAGATCGATCCGTAAAATATAGACAATGAATACCACGAAAGAAAGTAGTTATAATAGCATATAACAGAATCTGTATGCTCACAGAATAAAAATGAATTTGTACACCATATAATGGACTTTGCATTCGACAAAAATATGTTTTCTCTTGAAATAATAGTATGTTCGCGTAACATCATATCATGTGCATCCAATAATGGTGAAATCACATGATACAATGGCGTTTGTCTGCGGTATAATGGTATATAATTACAACAAAATAACTTATGCATCAATTATAATGTAGAAATCATAGAAAACGGTGATATTTGTCCATGATATAATGTATATATATATACAAAACATAGTATGTTCCCCAAACATAATGGTGAAATTACAGGATACAAGGACGTTTGTCCATGACATAATGGTATGTATACATAATATGCTGTCATCTTCACCAAAAATGATTATGAAATCACAGGATACAATGATGTCTGACCATTGCATAATGGTTTCTATACGTAGCATAATATCATGTGCACCCGACATCATCATGAAGTTACAGGATACAACGATGTTTGCCCATGATATAATGGTATGTGCGCATTACATAATATCAACTGGATCCAACATAATGATGAAAGCTCAGAGCAGAATGAAGTGTTCTCACTATAGTACTAAAACAGACACATGGAGGCAGTAAAGGCGTTCCATATGTTCGTTAATACGAGTGTTTCCGCAATTCACTGGACAGATTTTTACACGCAGTAAAGAAATGGTCAACGAAGATGTAATGTCTGTAAATAAAGTCTATTATTATTATTTTATATATTAATGATGATAAAAGATACAGTCTATTTTAGTTTACAGCCCTGTAGACTTTCTGGAAAGCCGATGCAAAGTGTTTATCGTCCGCATGGCCGAGTGGTTAGCACTGCCGACTTCGGATCACAGGGTCGCGGCTAAAAAGACCGCGGGAGGTGAGAGTCTGTCCGAACCCAAAAAACGTTTTATGGCACAGAGCCCGTCATAATCACCCTCCCATGACCGTAATTTCGCTGAAATGCTGTCGAAAAGGATGTAAAACGCCAAGTCATCCATCCATCTTCAGTTGCTTGGTTAGTCAATTTGGTGTTTAACGGCCCTTTCAGACAGTATTTCAGTCTATATCGAGCCGTCTCCCAGAAAGAGGAAGAAAGAAAGGAGGAATGATAGTCGGCCGAGGCTAAAATATCCGAACAGCCCCAACCGCACCTACTGCAAGCACAGTAGGCCCTTGCCTTACTGTGATCCAAAGTAGTAGGACGCCCCGGCACTGAAAGTTACCCAGCGCCATCGCCGACTCGACCACTCCCTCCATCTGCAGCAAAAAAAAAAAAAAAAAAAAAAATGTTATGAAAAATGTAATGATCAAGAACTGACACAAATTCCACATACTGCAAATAGTAACAAGAAAGCTTGACGATTTTCACCTAAACCAAGCAAACATATGATGAAATGATCATAGACAACTGCAATTTAGAGAGTTTGACCATGCTTACCTTTATGCGAGTGAGCCAATGCAAAATTCCGTGATCCAAAAGTATAATTAGCGTAGGAGGGAGACAGAGATGCCGGACTTATTTTAACAATATTTGAGCCGCGACACGACAAAAACAACAAAGTGGTTGTGCGCCCAGCGCAGACTCAGATCAGCCTGAGCATCCGCCTGTCCGCATGGAGGTAGCTTAGACTCTTTGCTACCCTTTAACCGCTTAGCGAAGTCTGATCAGACTGGGTGGATGCCCAGGCTGATCTGAGTCTTAGCTGGGCGCACATGCCACTTTGTTTGTTTTCTCTTGTCGCGGCTCATTTCAAAATTTGACCATATCAAGGTGACCTCATCATTTTCCCGGGACTTCGATATTAATCCGCTCGAGGATGTTGTTCTTTAAAAGTTGCTAGCTAATTGTTGTTCTTGTGATGTTAGATTAGGAAATTTAATCCATGCATTACTTTCGACAATGCTGTAGTCTAATATATTGGCCACAGCTCACAAAAGGAACTCGAGAAAATGTCCTGGCCCCAAGGTTATAAAACTTTTTTTCGTGCTCAACTGAGCTGAGCATGAATTTTTCTCTGCTGATAAATATGAAAATGCCGGCTGATGTTGGCATTCATACTCAGCTGAACTGAACAAGAAAACAACTGTACTTATCAGTAACGTGTTATTTTATAAGCAGGCAAAATTTCATGCTCAGCTGAGTTGAGCATGAAAAAAGCTTTAAGACCTTGGGGCCTGGCTCGGCTTGCACTATAGTCCAGTCCGATCAGAGCTTTAGCTGTTCGCACACACAATATATTGATCTACAATCTTTGCAGCGAACACTGACGACACTGATCAGACTGTTTTGCTCATGAAATGCACCTTGTCTGAGGAATTAACTAATATCTCAGATTAGCCTACGCATCCGCATATTCTGTGCAGAACTTTCTTTGTTCACTGTGGCCCTTTGAGATCTGTCTCCCAGGGACAACGAGAAAAGAAGAGAGACAGATGACTCCATCCCGCACCTACTACATGTACAAACCCTTGTCTAACTTATGGAAAATGTAGATTTAGAAAGCCTTAGAGTACATTTTGGTCAAAAACGCAACCCTTAAAGTACATTTTGGTCAACAAAGCAACCATCTTCTTCGAAATGCAGTGGACAAGGACAGACTCGGTGCCAGGAGGTGCATTTTATGAAAACGTTCTCTTGAGGCTCCGTTATAAATTCATGAAATGAGCCGCGACACGAGAAAACCAACAAAGTTGTTGTCCGCCCAGCGCAGACTCATAAGCCTGGGCATCCGCCCAATCTGATCAGAATCCTCGTTTTGCGCTTAAAGGGTAGCTAAGGGTCTAAGCTACCTCCATGCGGACAGCGAAGACATTGATCAGACTGGGCGGATGCCCAGGCTGATCTGAGTCAGCGCTGGGCGCACAACTACTTTGTTGGTTTTCTTGTGTCGCGGCTCAAATGTGTTATGGTGAGGTACCAAGCTTTCTCACTATACAGTAATGACGACAATAAGCCAACTGCAGACCAATTGACCTATGGCTGGCTTGCACTTTTACGTCCTTTTCAACAGTATATCAGTCATATCAAGACGATTGGAGGTTGATAATGAAAAGCTGTGTGAAATGGAACCCCGTTTGCAGTTAAAAATGACCCCGCCTCAAACGGGACTCGAACCCAGGACCGCTAGATCAGCAGGCCAGCACTTAACCTACTGAGCCAACGGGCCCCCCTCTAGACTAAGAAAACACCATTGGGTCTTACAAAGTCTTCTCATACAAAACCCACGTTTTATCACCAAACTAGAAGTTGAACCGTCTTTTTCGTGCTCAGACGTTTTTACCACTGATAGACTTTAATTTACATGTATACCGTATATATGGTAATTTTCACGGTGTCCCATTTTTCGTGGTAATTCGCGGTCACTTAGAAATCGCGAATATTAAAATCGCGAATAATTTACTGTTTCTTACAAAGTGTCTTCTGTAGACACAGTGCTCATATATATTTTTGTATTTACTTTGGGAGTTGCTGGTTCTTTTCACTTGAGCCAGTTCTTTCATTAACCTGCGGCGAACCTGTCGCAGGTTAATGAAAGAACTGACTCAAGTGAAAAAGAAATTGTTTTGCTTATCGAGCGTGTTGCTAACCGCCAAAATTAAAAATCGCGAAAATTAATATATATGTTTTTGACCCTTAACCGCGAAAATTTGAACCCGCGAAAATTACCGCGTATACGGTATGTGAATTTCCAGCATCTTCGACTGACAAAAGCCTATGGGCGAGTCTTTAGCAGCGGTTTTCAAATAATTTTCTTCACCACTCCAGATACTTGTAAACTGATGCAAATTAAAGCAGGTGCTCTTTTTTGCATTTGACGGCGCGATATAGACTGAAATAATGTCTGAAACGGCCGTTAAACCCAAAACAACCAACCAACCAACCAACCAACCAATGTTTGCATTTGAGACTATCGTCTTTGTTGTAAATATCGGACTGTCATGCAAACACAAACAGTGTATACCCGGACCAGACTGCTCTCAGATCTGGGGCTACACTGTTTGCCAACAATTATTTAAATCATTTATGGCATTTCCTTTTTTCAAAATCGAAAATAGAACACCGGTTATTAAAACTGAGGTGTCTGAACAGTTGCGAAATATTGTATCTTTTTCACTCCTGGAAAACGCGCAATTCCATTCCCGGATGAAAATCGAATATTACAGCTTCAATGAATAGATAGCCAAAATATGACTATTCTACTCTCACGCGTGGAAAAATTATTTGTGCAGAAAATCTGTTGCTGTATATTTTGCTTTTAAATAAAAGAACTGATGGGGTTAAGACAAAATTCCTGAAAGTGGCCAAACCGAAATTTCGGTTTGGCCACTTTCAGGAGTTTTGTGATAACTCCGACAGTTTAGATTTTACAAAACAGAAATTTTGTTCTAATAATCATACATACATATCAGCCGCGACTTGACAAAACCAACAAAGTGGTTGTTCGCCCAGCGCAGACTCAGATCAGCCTGGGCTTCCACCCAGTCCGATCAGAGTCTTCGCTGTCCGCATGGATGTAGCTTAGACCCTTAGCTACCCTTTAAGCACCTAGCGAAGAGTCTGCTCAGACTGGGCGGATGCCCAGGCTGATCCGAGTCTGCGCTGGGAGCACAACCACATTGTGGTTTTTCTCGTGTCGCGGCTCATATATGAGTTGAATGTAGCACTGCCATATTTTGTATGACCATTGCAGACGCTTGGACTCTTTTCATGCGGGAATAGAATTGCGCGTTTACCGGGCGTGTTTTTTTTGTCAACCAGACAATGCCATGCATTTTTATGGCTGTTGTAAATTGATGATTATGACGGTTGTCATGTCTTCTTATATTATAACAAAATTATCCGTCTCTCAGTGAAATTAGCAGGTGAAATATATAATCGGATTACTTTGGTTTCCAAGGTGATATATCATGAAAAAGAATTAGATCTATTAAAAGATATTAAAAGATTAGATTAGGCTGAGAGAATCTGTCTTCGGTCAAAGAAAAATTGCAAAATGCGCACTCTGGTCAGAGCAAGCGCAGCCAGAGTTTTGACATCTGTATGACCAAGGTGTTGGCTGGATGCGGTAAGCATTGAATTGCAGTGGTATACGCAGGTTGCAAATGCCTTAAGATAGTGTTTCTCGTGACACCAAGTAAATATGATATGCCATCATCTCTGTTGGACAAAGTTTAGCCGCTAGCAGACAACAAAACTAACGTCTGCGTGCTCCCCGACTCCCAGCAAAAATGTTTTGTCCAAGCTAGGCTATACCATAATGAACGTTCACAGCTTAGAGGGCAAACAGGCCAGATCCAGATGAGGCGGCTACAGGCCGCCTCATCAGGGTCTTCGCTGTTCGCTAATCAACTATTTTTATTTCTTACCCTTTTAGTGTGATTACTGAATCAGAGATGAGACCACATACCCCTATTTATTCTGTCAGTATTTATCTCGGTGCCGATGAAAGAAAATTTTCGCTTTTATGAGGCTGTCTGAGAGTGAAACCCCGCAAACCGTACGCAGTGTTCAGCACAGATAGAGTCATGATACACATTATTCAAGAAAAACAGCAGAGTATAATTTAGAATAGAGTCTTCCAGAGAGAAGAAAGCAGCTAGAAGACGAAACTTGACCTGTCGCAAATGCAATAAAACCCCACAAACACAATGAATGGGGATAAAAAAAAATAAGAGCAATGTTTGCAAAATACTTGCGTCTATTCACACCTTGCTTCACTTTATTCCGCGAGTGTTAGTACCATGTCGAAGAACGGGGACATGTAAGAGGTCAAATATGTCTGAAATTAGAACAACAGGAATCCACCGCCCTTTGTAACGCGTCACAATACATTAAATAATCTGTCTGATGAAAAAAAAAGTGATGGGGTCTCTTTTCTATCTATATTTTCAGATTTCCCTACTTTTTTCTCTTGAATGTTCACAGAATCGGTCTTTTATTGAACGTGTCAATGCATTGTCACACCTTCATTTAACGTCGATACATCAAACAATCACCTCTTTGTACAAAGTTACGATATTGATGACAAATATTGACCATAGACACGTTTGTGTGCAAGTAAGTGGGCCCAGGGCAGCAAAATCGCCCTTAGGGCGCATGCGAAAGGCGACGAGCCAATGTTGAATTTAAGTATGTGCTCTGATTAGTGTCTTAATTTATCACTTTTCTGAAATCCCAAAGGCCCAAATATGGTTTACGCAAATTGCGAAAAGTCTGCCAAGACAGCGCAATAAACATGCTGATCTTAGTCGTTGTTGGTCGCAATGGTATAATATCTATTTACTTGTTCTGACCAAAGTAAATAGCACTATTCTGCAGCTAGGCCTTAAATGACACTTCAGACTCGAAGATAAATATTGCCATTGTATCATCCCTTGTAAGGGGACCGTAGAGATGATAAATACTGGGACAGACTTGAGTGTCCCTAAAAGTTGGAAAATGCATGAGCAAGCAGGGCAGACCCAGATCAGAATGCTCCCCAGGAGCATTCCGATCTGGGTCTACACTGCTTGCCATTCAATCAGCATTTTCTGTGACATAAGCAGGAAACAATCCACTTCATATTTTACGATATTTAAAATAATCAGTTATAGTGGGCCAATTTGTGAGGCAATAATGGTATTACTAGACGGACTGGAAGAAAGTGTAGACTTGTTCCATTGAATTCTGCAACGGAATTCGAAGAAAAGTATTTGATGGATTTGATTTTTATTTGGCATGATGATATAATGATCCAAAAGTGTGTTTGAAAAAAACCCACGCCACTTCCAGAGTCAACAGGTCAAGGTCACAGACTCAGCATTTACGTTAATAACGAGCCCTATTTTGCTACTACGTGTCCCCTTCCCCTTTTACCGACTTGGTAACACCCGAATCACGCCATTGAAAAACAGGAAACGACCACAGACATTACTGGTTGCCAGATATCAAGAACATCAGTTATAACTACAAGTATGCATTTTGCTTACTTGACTTGGTGTTACTAAATACTTCTGCAATTTATAGTTAATAAGATACCGTTTAAACCAATATCAAAATCGTGTTTTAAAGTTTAGAGTTGGTTGGTTGTTTTGGGTTTAACGGCTCTTTGAGACAATATTTCAGTCTATATCGGGCCCCCACCCCACCCCCCACCCACCCCGAGAGACGGAGAAAAAACAAATATGATAGGCCCTACCCGCAAGCACAGTAGGTCCCTGACCTACTATTATTCAAATCAGTGGGACAGCCCGGTACTGAAAGTTACCCGCGGCACCACCATCGCCCGACCGCAAACACCCCCTGTTCTGAGACACTGTGGCTGATAATGATTCTGAAACACAAACTGTGGTATGCTTATGGTAACAACGTCTAGGACACGAATTCAGAATGTTTAACAGCCAGTAAATTTCAAAGGTATGGCAGTGTGATATCTAAATCTTCGCAGACTGACAGCTCTGGTGATTTAATCGGCAATGACAGTTTCAAAATAAAGTTTTCTTTAATAAGAAGCACAGTCTGCTTCCCCGCCCTATCCCCAACACGCAAACAGGCTATACATAAGCTCATTTACCGACCTATATGTTTCTTCTGTGTCACCGTACATTGCAGTAAAATCTGTGATACTTGCAGGGAGCTGTACAAAAAGCCCCCTCCCCCCCCCCCTCCCCACACACACACACACACATCCCACACCCTCACCTTTACAACCACGTTTCTTTCTTGTCACTCAATATAGTACTAATATTTGTAATGCTTGCAGAAAGCTGTACAAAAGTTGGTTTATATAGTAGACATGGTAGACGAAGTCAGCACAAGCAAAGCATAAAATACATTTGAGCCGCGACACGACAAAACCAACAATGTGGTTGTGCGCACTGCACAGACTCAGATCAGCCTAGGCATCCTCCAAGTTTGACCAGACCCTTCGTTAAGTGCTCAAAGGGTAGATAAGAGTCTAAGCTACCTCCATGCGGACAGCGAAGACTCTGATCAGACTGGGCGGATGCCCAGGCTGATCTGAGTCTGCGCTGGGCGCACAACAACATTGTTGGTTTTGTCGCGTCATGGCTCATTTTTGATATCCCACAAATCTCAAAACATTACAGGTTTAATAAAAACTAGTTATTGAAGCAGTGTACTAGGAAAAAATAAGTGTTTGCAGAAACCGCTTCACAGACAAATTAAGTGTTTGCAATTGCTAATGAATTTTTATAGTTGTTGATCAAAAGCTCACAGACTTGTCATCTTCGGAAAGACAAAGACTACAAAAGTGAACAATAAAACGTTTCATTTCAGTACCAATCTATATAATTGCTCCGTCAAAGAATATCATAAGCGCAGTAAGAACAGAAAAGAAAACGAACGCATAAACGGAAAGTGAAGACTCAGATTAGCCTGCGCATCCGCGCAGTCTCATCAGAGTCATCCCTTTCCGCTAGAGTAATCTAGGGACCTTGAGAACTCTATAAAGGGAGCAGCAACGACTTTGATTGGCATGCGCTTTGGCAAATACACAGGCTGATCAGAGTCTCAGCTTTCCGCATAAATGCAATAATGTTCCATCTCTTGTTTCATGGGACATACAATAAATACAGAGGAAAACGATGTTGACGCGTAATTCCATTTTCTCTTAGAGACAAACTAGTTAATACATTATATGACAACCAATACGTCACTATAGGAACAAAAGTGGCACCTATCCATCCCCACGAATAGAAAAGAACTTTTCAATTTATCAATGTCGTGCTGAAACAATGTTCATTTACGCTTGAATGTGAGCATTTTCTTATTATGCGAACCTGATGACAGACATTGCGCTTCGTTGGATCTTTATTCCTATTTCTAAATGCTTAGTTGTAAAAAAATCACTTTGGGTTGGGACACCCAGACAAAAAATCAGTCATCATTGTTTAGTATCTGTAAACAATATGCATGCAAATTCGACTGCTTCGTTCGTGGAAACTCTTCCCCGTGTAAAACTTCGAAAAGGCGAACGCTACAGGAAATCTGCCGTCGAAAACATTTAGAAATTTTCAGACCCTCTCCTGAAATATGATCATTTAACTTTACACTCAGCAAAATTTCTAATTGGTCAGTTTTCTAATATGCAGAAATATGATTTTTAAACTGTATTTTTGAATATAATAATAATCAAAATTTTGGGCTCTTATCTACTTATCAAAAGTCAATGTTGTAATAGAAACTTTATTGTAGTATTAGAGTTATGACCCTTTCTATCTAAACCATAGCGCTTTCAAAACACATACAGGCTGCACCAAACTTCCACAAAAGCATGATATTTGAGAAGTAAATAAAGTTTTTCATCATAAAAACATGAGGTATGTTTTTAGTCTTCATGCATTTTTCACCTGTATTAATTTTAATATTGACGTTTTCAAATTACCTTCCTTTCAATGTTTGTGTAAATCCTAATAAACGCCTCGAATTGATGTAAATCATTTTGCAAATGCATAAGCGCTTGTGCTGCTTGTAAAATACAAGAATATCTGCACATTTGTTCGTCCTAGTTGGTAGCCGGGCTAATCTAAATCTCCTTAGGACTTAATTCTATGGCAAAAAGTGACCAATTAGAAATTTTGTTCAGTGTACAGAGGGCTTGATTTTTAAAAAAAGTACATGTACATGCGATGATAAAAAATTAAACTGCATTGTTTTATCTTGACTGGATGTCGAAAAACTGGCTCTACCGATCAAAGTCGTAATGGCTCAGTCTACATGTAAATTTCGTAGAGTAGCTTATACACGAGCTGCCCGTATATATTCATTCAACTCTGACTAGATTATTTCAGATTGACAATGCATGTTCTGTCTGCTTGCGAATACAGATTCCAAAAATGAATGCACCAAAGGCACGTGCGAATTTAGGCTCCACTCAGTCAACTTTAAGCTAATGGGAGCATAACCAGAGCCTTATGGCTGTACTCTAAGGCCTCACTCTGTTGTGAGTGACTCAATTTTGTAGCCAGGGGAGGATTATGCTACTGAAATTCGAGCAATACTCAGAATTAACGTACTGAGTGCGGCTGGAGTGACGTTCTAGAATACAGCCGTAACAGCCGTAAGCCTCACTTAGTATCTAAAATTAGAAGGGATATCATAATATATATGTGTAGTTGATAGTGGCTACATTGCCAGGCTATGGTATTTTTGTATTGTTACCAATGTATAGCAGTGCCTACTTCCCACATACCCAGTTTGTAAAAGAAAAATCAAGGTTTAGTAGCCAGCTTTGAACTGGCATTTATGACAAAATAGACCGTCAAAATACTGTACGATATGACCAAACTCTAAAATAGCAAAGATACTCAAATTTAAGATAAAAGTCTCCGAGAAATGTAAATTTCCACCAAAGATTTCGGAACTATCAAAGAATCACTTAAGAAAATTCTTTTATTATTCTCAAGGCACCCTTCATCTTTGGTTATCAAGATTTGTTAGGCATGTTGAAGGAAATTGATATGACCCAAGAGTCCGCGCTTGGAAAAGTCAACATAATGGTATATTTGAACATAGAAGGCGCTGCTCAGGCTGCGCACATGCGCAGACTGAGCAGCGCCTTCAATGTTTGTTGTATATTTTCTAAATTATGCAGGTGAATATGTAAGAACCTTGTCAGACTGCACGGATACGCAGTCTGTTCTTGAGGTTCATTGTTCGCATTATGTCTTTCTGTGGGTTTTCCGATGCCTACGTTTATTTATTCAGATAAAAACCGACCTTGCTAGCTTTGGCTGATCTAGATCAGCCTGCCTACAAACCAACATAATCTATTTAAGAGCAATGCCTAGTTATACACCGGACGAGGAGGTAGACAGAATTAGAGCAATTTTGCATACTCTTTATACCGGAAAATCAATTTTATTGTAAGGTATAACTTCTGTTTTGCGCACACCAGATATGCCCACTTTTCTGACTACAGCGCCCTATTCTAAGAGTCCTGAAAGATAAGAAGCTGTTCTGTTAATCTCGGTCCCTTGAGAGCACTATTATCGACCACGCACATGACACAATCGCTTAAAATTAGGAAATTGTTTTGAAACAAACTGCCAAAGACGGCTAAATGGATCTCGAAATAATAGGACTAGTTTATTTGAAAATTAGTACGACCCTTTCTTTTTCGACGTTGAATCTAACAGAATCTATTAGAAATCGCTTAAACCTCAGGAAGCCCTAAGTATGCTAAGAACCATGTTTTGCCCACAGAGAACTCAAGAAGCTAAAGTCCTGTTTTGCTAAAAAGATGCACACACAGCAAAGCTGACACCTAGAATTTTACAAGTACAATGTAAGTCAGTCAGTTGAACATATCCAAACAAACATGTATCCCCATCGGTTGTGATGAAAATGGTGACCTTGGTCGCTTTTGCAGTTTTCAAAAATACATCAGCTCGGTCCAGAATGCTGCTTATAAATAAACTCAAATATTTGCTGGGTACTCCTTTTTCTTAGTTAGACCTCAAGGAATCATGATTTGATCCATCGAAGTATTTTGTTTTACGTCTCTGGGCACTCAAACTGGAGGGCGCGAGTAGCTTGGTGAAAGCTACCACAATCATTGGCATATCAGCAAATGCCCATAATAGGTCTTTAGCTTCCGTTCCAATCCCAAAGCTTGAACATGTACTGTTTGTATATAATTGTAGGTTAACTGTAACAGTTAAATGGCAAAATGTGTTTAAACCAAAGGCCTGTAATCATGTAAGTTATTCGGAAAATATTCATAGAAATACTGAAGAAACATTACTTTTGCATGTTCTCAGTTACTCAGATGATAAGCAGTAGAAAGAACGCAATTTAAAATGAACTTGAACGGGAACCAAAATGGCCGTTATCATACCAGGTTCGGTTCTTTACATAAATGTTAAAGAACACTTGTATGAATAGATTACCAAATAAGTTGGTTTTTGCAATTATGCAATTTTCAACATTTAAGGAATCTTAAAGTTGTTCCTTTTTTTGTAATTTCTTTTTTGTAGTAAGTGTTTTTGAAAGTAATACCTACAGAGACCGACAAAGCAGGAGGTCCTGCATAGCATGCCACTTGCAAAGCTGCTCACACTAGGAGGCAACCCCACAAGAGTTAAAGGGTGCATCCATGATTAATTTAAACAAGCGGAAAGGGAATCCCCAATTCTGCGATAACAGCTGAAAGATCTATTATCGTCAACAGCTGGCATGTACTCTAGGAGCCAAAATCGCCTATCTTGCCAAAATAAGGGTCGGAGGTGGCACCCTCTGCTATACTCAGTTTGAATGTATTTTTGAATAGTCTGAACCTTCAGAAACTAGGTTTGATTGTTCTGCTCGTCAAATTTTATTGTCAAAATAGTCAAAATAAGCGATGGGTGTGACTACCTATAGTGAAGCAAATAGGATTCCATAAGAGTCCTAGAAAAGACAGATAGCAGTCAATCGGGTGTAATATTTGTTGTATATATTAAAATGATTGTTTTGACCTGTAGTGATCAGAGTCAGCGTTTGCCACCTTTACAAAACTTGCATAACTCTGTAATGGGCAGTTATTTACGTTACCCTATTAAATTTTAATTATATAAAATAAGAATCGATGAGAAATATGCCGCAATGATTTAACTGTATCAAATCTCAATATTTTCTTTAAGAATAGTTAATATGCTATAAATTAAGCTGCACAGAAAACAGTTAAGAACATCGGGGCTGTTATTTTCGTTATAACAGTTCATGTACCCCTTTAAAACTTAAAACGCAATTGTTTGATAAAACATAGCTAATAAGTTATTGTAAACAGAAAAGTTGACCTGTTTCCTTCAGATCATACTAAACATGATGCAACACAATAGTTGAAATAAGTTTTAAACATACAATACATTTCTTTAGCAAAGTAACGTACTTAACAGATTAACATGTTTGCATAAAAAGACTGTCATTCCTCCAGGAATACATTCATTTGGAACTTTGCCTGTTAAACAAATTAACAAAGTTAAGCTAATTATATTCATTATTTATCAAAAAAAAAATTCTGCATAGTTTAGTCGCCTACTCAGACAGCAAACAATGTTGTTTACTTGACAAGAAAAATTTAAATTGTCCCAAAAATTAAAGAAAGCGCTCGTGAATTAATCTGCACATGGAAAAGTACTAAAGAAAGCGCTCGTGAATTAATCTGCACATGGAAAAGTACTTAATTTATTAATATTCATAAGAATCACACAATACAAACTAAGTTTTGATAGATTACAGTTTTGTACTTAGAAAGGTAACGTTTGTAACTTTTATTTAAAAATATTCCTTGAGATTAGATGTTGCAAATGCAAAATACGCCAAGACCATATTAGGTTGAGTTATTTTTTACATGAATGTGAAATCGTTTAAACCTACCGTATGTAATTAATCAGCGATATTTCCAAGGCGGTTTATTCATTGTGTCGTATTTATGTTAAAGTTTGTGCTGTCCACTGTTCTGTTGTTTTCGAAACATTGGTTTATTTCGTCTGTAATTTGCCATTATCCTGTTGAAAATAGGCGTTGTGTGTGCCTTGTTATGTTGTTAAAAGGCTAACTATGAGGTCATCTGCATGGAATGGACTGCATGTTTATTTTGCTACTTGCTAGTATTATTTGAGTACTTGTCTTTTTACTTTATGTTATTTCTTCTAGTTTGGTATCATGGGAGGGTTGTGGCACCCATTGAATCCATTCCTGATCGCTGCCAGTTAACACTACTTTATCTGTTTTGAGCTATTATTTTAAAAGCAATATTAAAACCATGGTTAAAAATATTTTGGGCGTTTAGCATAAATTTAAACCAAAGTAACGTATATTACACGCTAAAAAGTGTTATTTTTTCTCCGCTGCTAGTGTAAAGTGCCAAATGGCTACGGCAAAATGCTTCCCTGTACTTCATTTATTGAAAAATATGTGTTTCTTTGGTATTATTTGGTCTCATTCGGAGTCAATTGAAAAAAAAATCAGCCGAAGCTGGTGCTATGGGGCATTGAAAGTGTTATAATATTTTATTCCCAGACACCGAGGTTGATGTCTTTGTTTTCTGTGATGTGTATTTTACTACAAGAGAATCTTCAATCACAATTTAGTTAAGCTCCTATCATTTCAAGAATTTTAGGTAAATGGATACAATCTTACGTGAAATAACTGCCAAGTTTACCTTTCCTTTCCTCCTTAATGGGAGTAAACTCTTAAAAGAAAGAATTTGCCTTTGTAGGAGAAAAGTGTTTCTGTTAAAAGTAAATCTTTAAAGGTTAAACCAGCCACAGAAGAAAATAAGAGGTCGAGAATCTTGTTTCCGTTCTAACAAATTGCAGTAAAACATTGAGGTTTGTCCATTAACATTAATACAGTATTATTTCCATAACATGTTTGAAGATCATCTAGAAGTAAGGACATATCAGATTACTGGCAAGTGCAGACGATACTGTCTAGGCACGACTGATATGATTATGACATTATCAAAATGATATTAATCAATCGAATCAATGATAATTAACTTTATCGCATTTGTTTGATAGTAAAAAAAGGTAACGCATATAATATTTAAACGTAAACAATATTGTGGTTTGTAATGATACCGTTAAATAATGTTTGAAATTCAATAAGATGAAGCATTGACGGTTCCGCAGATCTCCGAACGAACTCTTTTATTGTTAAGAAGAAGGCTTCTTTAAGGCCATCTAGCAATATGGTCACCTGAATAGCTGCCCATTTTGCTTTCTGTTTTGTTTTGTAATATAAGATAGGTAAACATATATGTTCTGGCTGTTTTCAGTTGGGGTTGCTTACTGACAACCTGTTTGGGAAAGAACTGTTAATTCAGTTTACCGTGCATGTCTTTCGTGAACTTTTGTCAATTTGTGTGTGTGCTTCTTTCCCGTTTGGTTCAAGGGCGGGATGTGGGATCTGACTGGTTTTACTTTTCATATTAATGCTCGTGTTACCATGTGCAGAAAAATACCGTTTGCAAGCAAAACACCTTAAATAGGCATTATACCGATGCAAATTAGGCACTATATAGAAAGTTTATGTGTATTTATGCTACTATTATACGTTTTGTTTGTAACAATGGCAATTTGAAGCAATGAAATGGGTAAATCAAATTTTTTAAATCTCTTCTGAGATTTATGGTTATACTGCTGTTATGTTAACATTCGGAAGCCAAATGTTTTGCTTTCAACATTTGAGGATTACTTTAGGACGGGTTTCTTTCTGCTAAAGGTTACTCAAGCATAAATATCAACACTTGTTAACAGTAAAAGGGTAATCTGATAACTCTTTTATTGTTTAATGTTGTATACGTTACCTTTTTTTACTTCCAAACTATGAGTTTAAGGAAGTGATTTTTCATTGATTTGATTTAAAAGTCATGTTGATAATGAACTGAAGATAATGACAATATGTCATAACAATATTACCCATGGCTGGAAATGTCATCTGCACTTTCAAGAACAGAATCAATGAAACCAAATCTGCTTTCTTTTCTCGCAGGTAGTTTTTGCTTTTAGATTATCTTCAAGCATGCCATTGAAACAATACTGTGTAAATGTAAATGGCCACACCTCTATCTTTTATTGCCATTTGTTTGATGGATGACAACGTTTGTGACATCCTGTTTGCTTCCCTAGATATGAAACCCTTCCAAAAATGGTCAACTCGTAATCCCCCTCTCCCCCTCCCCGCATTAAGAAAGGAGGCTAAAAAAATAGCAGAGTTATATTGCGCCACAATATATCAGTTCTCTTTTAGCTCTGTAGGAATGATAAAAGCTTAACTAAATTCCAAAGAAAAGTTCTCTGGAAGCAAGATACGCATCAGAGAAAACACTACATTAATCTCGGTTTTAACTGAGCGTGTATTCAGAAATGTAATGTTACTACACTGCCAATGCCTCCAAGCAATAGCTTGAGCTAAAGTCTTTTTTCAAACTGATTCAGAATGAGCCCAAATGATCATAAACGTGATTTTCATTATGATGAAGTAAGAGAGAGCTATTCACTCTAGCCACGCTTGTGGCAGTAAAGTAAAAAAACTCTTACCTTTTAACTTGTTATATACGTTACTTTGGTGAAAATACATGTGATTAGGCAATAAATCTGTGATTTATTATAAAGTTTTTATGGGAAAAGGTCAAAACAGATCAAATAGTGTAAAAGGCAACATTTAGGAATTGATTCTCTGTGCAACAACCAACCCACGACATCAAACTGGAAATAGCACCATAAAGGTAAAGTACTAAGACGAGTAGTAAGACGATACTATGGGGTAGTAAAATAGACTTGCAGCCCGAAGTCTGTTTTGATTTGTTATAACTGAATACCTGCAGACCACAGTTAAGTATTATAAGGGCAAAGAGTAGGCATGTGACCTAAAATGGTGTTTTTTACATGTTTCATTATTTCTTTGGACATTTTTTTGCATGGGTAGCATGAATCACTCTTTATATACACAATACCATGCCAATCATATTTGAGTGCGGAACATATTTTGTTTGTGTTTTTGGACATTTAAATCTGCCTAACCACTATGCTATTTAATGGACACGATTATTGAGGGTTATCTCATTGAACAATTTAGCCTACCTGTTTCTCAAGTGGGTGGGGTAAATTCATATAGAAAAATGCTCAAAAAAGATAGCAGAAAATCGTTTTGACGCATTATGGCTCTAATAAGTAACACTTGTATCGAAACGATATCCCTAGAGTGGAAAAAGAATGACATGGCTTCAAAACATGACTTCCACTGAAGTGTAACAATGCAACAATACATACCTTAATGGTGTTGTTTTCTGCCGTAGGGTACCAAGAAACACATGTGAAAAAAAGTATCATGACAATAAAATTTTAAGAGCAGAACAATCAAACCTCCTTTCTGAAGGTTATGGCTAGAAGAAAACGTAGTCAAACCAAGGATAGCAGAGGGTGCCACCTCTTTCAATTTTTAGCTGACTTGGCTCCTAGACCTCGCAAGAGTCCTGCTGAATCTCTTGAACTCAATTTTGAAGGCCAGGGTCACTAATGAGGCTTAAATAGCCGAAACTTCGGAGTATGGCCCAAGTTGCTTCTTTCGAATGTGTTCTCTGCTTTTGAAGTATCTCTTATAGAGTTTAATTTGACTTCCCTGCAGCTGGTGTTGTGCCGTGTGGCGGCCGTAAAACAGCTCCTTGTACATCATCCATAGTGCAGATTATAGTTTATTTTTGTCCTTTGAAATCAGCTGCAGGATATATTCTGAGAAATCAGAAAGTTTTGTTTGGTTTAGACTCATTTTCTAGATCATCACTTCATATTCATCTGGACCACAGTCTTTGAATCGCTTTCCTTATCGAAAGCAAGAAATTACAGTATGTTTTTCTCTGGCTTTCGTCGCCAGATCAGGTCAGGGTCACTCGGATGAGGTTTAAATAGCCAACACTTCGGAGTATGGCCCATTTTGCTTGTTCCGAATGTGTTCTCTGCCTTTGAAGGAACTCTTATAGATTTTAATTATACCAGAAAGTCAGTGTGGGCTCAGGAAAAAACAGAGGAACAATACGCAAGATCTTCACAGCAAGATATCTCCAACATAATGGCAAGAACAATCATTTGGAAGTTTTCATATTTTTTGTTGACTTACCCAATGCATTCGACACAGTCAGTCGTGAAAGACTTTGGAGAATTGTGTCAGAGTTAAACTCAGATTCATAGCAAGGTTGTAGCAATTTCGTAAACGACGGCGAATACGCTGATCCATTTCCAGTGACAATTTGAAATAAGCAAGGCCGTGAACTGGGGGTACACTGTTCAGCTTGATGTTCTCTCCCACGCTCAAGAATGCTGTTCAAGATAGTGACAAAGGCATATTTCTAAATGATTTGCTTTCTTCCGTAAACACGCCTAGTAAACTATCACAGGTACCTCCGGCGGAGGTACCGATAAAAAGTTGTGACAGGCACCTGGAGCTGCCTGTGACTGTCCAAAAAATGACAACAAACGGTAGGTATTCCTCTTTTTTAACAAAATATAAAATCACCAGGGAGTTTATTAAAAATCAAAAAGTGCTATTCGACCCTTGTAGACATAAAGTTTTGTCACACATTATATCCCCCTGAACTTTCCATATTTACCAAAGATACGACTTTTGAAGTGGCTTTGATGTCAGCCCACAGTACTCAAAACATAAGAATTCGGCCGTTTTGGGTCTTGAATGCAGTGATCTTGCATACGAATCTGTTTTTCTCGGCACACTGGTGTTAAGGTAACCTCCTTACTCAAATATAAATGTCGATTGACTACAAATAAGGCTTGATTTTTCAAAACAACAGCTGGAGGCGCCTGCAATGGTGTGGAGGTGCCTGTGATGTAAGCAAATATAGTGAAAATCTGAATAGTTATTGCAGCTGGAAATATTGACATTTTCCCTAAACCACTGCCTGGAAAGAAGCATTCATACAGCGTCCCATTTAAGCTATCATAATGCGAATATCATGAAATTCCATGTTAAAATTTCTAAAACACCATCTAAAGGAGTTATTTCCCAATTTGTTTCCGCTTCCGCGTCTGTCAAACATTGACGAATTTCACATTGTTGCTGAAAATTAACTGCCTAATTCAGTGTTAGAATCGTTATCAAATGTGCGCGTAAATAAGAGTCAACATTTTGTGACTGGTGATGACTGTGATTGGGAGGTGCTGGCTGTGAGTCATTCCAACTTGTCAGAAATTGTCGAGGTCACACGTCATGCCAGCTACACATATGGTGTGTCAAACGGTCAAAATTGCCGATACCCGTCAACAGGCATACACGTACAGGTATCTATAGTGTTGATCCTTTTGGTACCTCAAATGTGTCGCTCGCACTCGCTGTATGTGTTAACTTTGTGGTAACTGGAGTGATAGGTGCTACAAGTGATTCAGTCTGGGTAGTTTTGAATTGTTGGCGCAAGAATCCATATACTCCCTTAAGGCCTACAGATTACATCATCGGCAGGTGACATGTTCTCAGTATTGCACCATTTAGTATATTGAAGTGATTGGAATCTTACTGTAAATAACGTGTAATTCAAAGTCTCAGAATAGCCACTGCATCAAATTTGGTAACAAAAGAGCACTTTGACTACATAAAATTCATCTTCTGAAACGTTGTTTTTGCAAACGTTTCGAGTAGCTAGCATGGCGTGTGACTTCGACAATTTCTACCGATTTGGAATGACTAACAGACAGTCATCACCATTCACAAAAACGCTGCCTCTTATTTAAGCGCATTTCATAACTATTCTAACACTGAATTAGGCAGTAAATTTTCAACAGCTACGTACAACTCGTCAATGTTTGACTAACAGATATGGAAACAAAACGGACAATAACTCTTGAGATGATCTGCTTTGGATTTTGGATTTCTGTTGTGAAGCATCAGTGTTAGTGTTCTTATGTCCGCTTGTCTGTAGTCTTCTGGCAGTAAGGTCCTGTACAGCTGCCCACTTTGCTTTCTGGTTTGTTTTGTAATTTGAAATATAAAATAGGTAAAACAGAAGTTAGCTTGTTTTCATTTGGGGTAGGTGAATTTCCACCTGTCTGGGAAAGAGCTCTTTATTCGGTTTACCATGCGTGTCTTTTATGAACTATTGTCAACGTATACTTACTTCCATCTTGGTTTTGAGAGCAGGATGTAGAATCTGATTGTATAAGTTCATGATCATTGTCGTTTTAACAATACTATGCTTGATATTCGCATTATGATAGATTAAATTGCGGCGTTGAATGAACGATTCTTTCAAGGCAGTGGTCTAGAGATGAAAAATATCAGTATTTGCAACCGCTATAAATCTTCAGATTTTCGCTATATTTTCTTACATCACAGGCACCTTCATTCCGTCACAGGCACCTCCAGTTGTTTTTTTACCGATCCAGCCTTATTTGGAGTTTATCGGCATTTATATTTGGGCAAGGAGGTTTACTTTACGTCAGTGTATCCAGATCAGATTCTTATGCAAGAAAAGTGCATTTAGGACCTAAAACAACCGATTTGTTCTTGTTTTGAGTACGTTCGACTGACCTTAAAGCCACTTCAAAAGTCATATCTTCTGTATATATCTAAAATTCCCGGGGATATACTGTGTGACAAAACTTAATGTATATAAGGGTCGAATAGCATTCTCTGATTTTCAATAAACTCCCTGGTTATAATGTATTTTATCAAAAAGACGAATACCTACCGTTTTTTGTTTATTTTTGGTCCGTCACAGGTAGCTCCGGATGCCTGTCACAACATTTTATTGGTACCTCCGCGGAGGTACCTGTGATAGTTTACCAGGCGTGGTAAAGGGAAATAGCCAGAGCAATACACTCTTGGTAGGTATTTTGGCTGTAGACGGAATCAAAAGAGAGAACTACATTTTAGCGGCCATTATATTTGACATATGAACCAGAATGCATTTTTGCAGCTATTTGATTTGTCAAACCTGTCATTTCCGGTTTGTCATGTAATGGACGCTAAAATGTAATTCTCATTTATAGTTAATAAAATATCGTTCACCCCAAAAGTATCTTAACAGAAACAGAGACTGAGAAAGTATGGATTGCGTTTCACAACGACGTGACACATGTGGTCATGAACTCAACAAGGCTGTGGTAGTGTGCCTGGCGGCTCCTAGACCTTCCATTTCAGTGAAAGGACAAAGTAAAACGACAGGCGATGAACAGAAGCTATTACAATCAGATCCCATATTCCGATCTCAAACCCAAAACGGAAAGAAGTATATGCATATTCCAGTTGTGGATAAATTCACCTTAGATGCGTATTTATCAAGTGAAAAGATAAGCAATGATCAGGAACTGATAAGATCAGATCCCTTATCCTGCTCTCAGAATCGAAAGGGAAAGAAGTATATACATAAATTGACAGCAATTCACGACAGGCAAGCATGGTACAACGAATGAACAGCAGGTGATCATTCAGCTAAACATTGCCACTCCCATAGTATTGATACAGACAACAAAAAGAAGTAACACTGAGGAGCCATCACAAAAGTACCGCCTTGGAACGGTCAGTTATAAATTACTGGGGTTTGTAAATAGCGGATCTTACACGAGTGGTCATTTCATATGAAATTTATGAAACTCGCCCGTCATTTCATATGAAATTTATGAAACTCGCCCAGCGAGTTTCATAAATTTCATATGAAATGACCACGAGCGTAAGATTCTGTTTATCATATGACCCTTTAAAATGGGATTTAATCGCCTTCAAAATGAACATTATTTCAATGAGAAAACGCATTGTTGACATGGACGTTGTCAATGACGTTACGTATACGCGCCAAAGTGTTATTACACGTGTGGTCATACGATTATATTTACATTCTTGGTGTGTTTACTGAAAAGCCCTATAGTAAACCGTTGGAACGTAATGTAGTTTACATTTTAATAATTACATTGAGACACGCGACGTCAGTGACGTAAAATAAACAATGGCATTGTACAACCTGATTGGACGTCAGCAACGTCATGACGTCATGCATGCCGTTCTGCTGTTAGCAGAAAAATTGCGTTTACATGTTTTACTGCTTCAATTTTAGCGCGTCTATAAAAATTTTCATGAAAGATTTAATTGAAATGAATGTAAATATAAGCAATGAACTTAATTTTTCTGATGTTTATCGAAATGTAAACTACATTGGGTCACTAGCAAAGTTTACATGAACCCCTTCGGGGGACTTGTGTCGAGGGCTTTGAACAGATGTATCGAAATAGAAATATAGAGAAAATTGAGAATCGTATGTAGTATACCAGTATATCGGCGGGTACATTCGCTGCCAGTTTCTTGGGAGAACGCTCCCACAAAGTTTAGAGTATTGCGAAATAATGATAGACAAGCCAATTTATGTTGTTAAACTTGTTTGTGTTTCATTGTTTCGCGAGCCGATTTACTGCAAAAATGCAAATGTGACTGCGCATGTCGTAGCGAATTTCCCCACAGTGTAAAATATGTTGAAAAATGGAAATGGTTCTGTAGCATGTCATCCCTACCGGCAGTTAATGACTCAAAGATTATCGGTTATATTAAAAAAAAAAAAAAAAAAAAAAAAAGAAGAAACTTTTACTCACCCCCTTTTGCATATTTTTACTCCAATGTCACCACTGTATTTAGTCTATATTTATCTGCAGTGCAATGATGGTTGTGTTAAATGGAGCAAGACAAATATTTCACGAAGTTTGCATGCTCTAAACCTAAAATTCGGCAATTTTCAATCATGAATGAAATGCCTAGACGTAAACAAAGTATAGTACTTTCATAGTACTCTTAATACAAACTACGAATTGTTGCCCTCTAAGTTCATCCCCTCCCCCACCCCCACCCTACCTTTTTTCTCGATGTTTTTGAGTCATTAGCGCCGCCATAGATTTTTAAGATAGTAATAAGTAGTGACTGAACTCATGTTGTTATATTTATGTATAACCTGAGAACTGAACAAGAAACATCTTTAAAAAAGATAATTGTCGAAGATGAAATTCGTTTTTAAAGAACAACTTTTTAGTCATGTCAGGACGGATCCACCGCTTCCTGGGTATTATCAGTACTTTTGTAAAGTAAATGTGTCTTATTCAAGGACAAAACATGAATTCCCGAGTGAGGATTATCGTGATCAGCCTTGGTCGAGTTCGATTACAACTATTGTCTGACGATAGTATGTCATGGAAGAAGCGGGTCAACTCGGCCTGCTTTCTGTAAGCCTGGGGTCTTCACGGCTCCTGGGTCAACTCGGCCTCCATTCAACTCGTCCGGGTCAATTCGGCCTGCTGTCATTTGCATCCTCGCCCCAACCTACGAAGATGGGCTGCGCCAGGAATGAACGGACACACAATAAAAGAATAGAGGTTGTTGGGTTGTTGATTTAAAAGAAGTCCTTCAAAATGCAGGACAAAACATGAATTAATATAAAGGGCAACCCAATAATCCCTCAACGGATAACTGCAACTGCAGCTAGACTATGGTAACGGGACGTTCCGGGCCTACAATAATACAATGGCGCTGGGATAGCCGGACCAAGGTGCAGGGCAATTATATTTTAATTGTTTCCATAGTGCCGGAGTTTTAAGATTGGGGTCCTTTACCCTGTGAGATTTTCTGTAGTATAGGGTCGAAATAAGAGCAAGGTTGTTACCATCAGCTAATCATCACAGGTCTCTGAAATGTAAAAATTCCATTTCTGTAGGTGGGGTGTGTGGATACAAATGACTGGCGCATAGATATATAACCATGCGGCACCATGGCCAAAACTGATGTTTTCCATACTCATTTTCATACAACTTCGATATCCTAGTTTATTTGTCACAAGTAAGATTTAATGGCATGACTGAACTGCAAAAATACCGATACCTCACCAGGAGCTAGCTGTAACCGGGGGAACACTTATTAAAAGTCTATTTCTTAGCTTTTTCTGCCTCATATTTTCATGATTTTCCCTGACTTCGTTTGGCCCAATTGCTAAGGGAGTGAATTCGTGAGTTTGTGAGTGAGTGAGCGTGTGTGCAATTGAGCGAATGAGTATCAAGATAAGCGTGCATCGAAATGATTCCTTATCTAGAAAATTTTATCGCCGATGCAATGAATTGGTTTCAAAACTCAATGTCAGGTTAAAATCACTTTCACATGAAGGCCTATCGGAACCAGAATTTTATGATGACTTAGTACACAAATTCAAAAAGATAAGGGGTATGTCTGATTTTTTGTTCAGCTTCGAAAAGTAGTTTTTTTGTTCTCATTGTATTTTGTTCAGTGCTAGCACTAACCATCAAAATCAGGAAGTCATATGACTTCCAAGGTTTGTCATTTGGAAGTCATGCTGAAGGATAGACTTGGTTTCTTCCAGAATGTCCATATTTATATTGCTTTCTCCTTCATTAATGGGTGAAACAGCATTATTACAACAAATTTAACTCATTATTTAAGTCAATATTCACTTTATAAATGGTAGGTTATGATAAAATTAGAAGTCACTGACTTCCTGGCATTCAGTTTTAGAAGTCACAGACCCCCAGACTTCCACTAGTGGAAGCACTGTTTGTTTCCTTGTAATTTCAGTTAGAAATACAACAGTTGTTAAAGAAAACTGATTTCTGGCGCGGCAGATCGGAAGCGCGGTGCGGTTATGGCTTTCATACTAGACCTTTAAGTACACGATTGGAAAACCCGAATGCGCCTGATTTACGGCTGCTCAAACGGGTCATGAAATTTGCAAATACACTTTTCGTCATTCGTTATTATTGAATAAAACACGTCTATCCGCAAATAACGGCGATTAAATGAAAAAGGAATAAAACGTCATTTTAAAACTGTTTCTTTTCACAAATGGTAGATTGTGTTTATTATCCCCCATACAATAAAAACCCGGATGCAGGTCATGCATGGTCTGATATGTCTACGACAAATAAACTTGAAACTTGAAACTTTGCACGTGACCCAATGTAGTTTACACTTCGATAAACCTCAGAAAAATGAAATTCATTCCTCAATTATGACACGACGTTATCCACTGAATAAAAATGGCGCCTCATCTTAACTAAAATTGAGACTCACAAAATAGATGATCGACAGTGTAAATACGGTGTTTTTAGAAATTTTTAGGCATCTTTTATTTATTACACTATAATTTTTAGCGTAACTATAAACCAAATAATTTCAATATCAGCTAATATTACCTCCCTCATAAGAAACCTCATTTTAACTTGTAATTAAAGTCTCTCACTGTTGTTATTTTAACTAGTCTAGTAGCTATTAATCAATTAATCAATTTCCATTGGTGTTATGTGAGCAATAAGAGAGGCGGGTTTAGATTTCTTTAATGATACGAATAAATAACCGAACAGATCGATGGCAAGAATCGATGAAGAATAAATAAGAAATGTCAGACTGAAAAACGGCTTGTCGAACAAAGTTTCTGAATAGCCTAAGAATGACAATGATAAGATATTGAGTTAGATTATTGTGCTGATACTGTGAGACTATTCTAGAACAAAGAAATTATCATTAATAATTCTGCCTGATTTCAATAATTTAAAAGAAATTTTGAAGCAACAGTGTAATTTTGGTTCCATTAAACCATCTATATTAACCATGACCGCAAAAAACAACAACAACAACAAAAAAAAAAAAAAAAACAACAAAAAAAAACAGTGACATGTTCTAAACGTAAAGACAAGTAATTCTGCGTTTTGCAATCTCAATGAGGATTAGCTTTTAGAAGAAAGCATTTCTTCGCATGGGAGCAAAATCTTTCCTCGAAAGTCGAGACTAGACTAGATCCATTTTTGAGCAGGGGCTCTTTAACACGGACTCTCATAGTAAAGTAGACTCCTAAGCTTTCTGATTTTGAAAAAAAAAATAGCGAAAAATCATGAGGGTTTTAATGGGCTCTTGATGGTTTCCACGTTGTCAGCTGGTGTGGAAATAAGTGTTGGCAATGGCAGCACGGCTAGCTTTCTGATAATAGTGCTCGAATGAATGTTTCGTCAAGCTAACACCAGTTCTTGTCACTTCGATTCATTTTCATTTCTTTTTTCTTTCTTTTTTATTTTCTATTAATTTATTTATTTTTGAAATGTTGCACAGAATAAACCTCTTCTCAGTAGCGCACAGACGTGCAGGTAGATTGCCAATACATAATCTAAATAAATCGTTTTAATTGCAATGCATTTTCAATCATATGAAGACATAGCCATTTAATGTCTCCTTTTATTATATAGGTACAAAGCTGAAAAAGATATAATCACTAAAGACCTGTGTTCAAATTTCGTTTAATTAACTCTCCTGTATAATAGCACGGTATACAAAGAAAAATCTAGAAGTAAAACTAATATTTATAGAATCGTTAGAAGTTGTGTGTGTGTGTGGGGTGAGGGGGGGGGCATATTGGTTTGGGCCTGTCCGTCCGTAACGCTTTTCTGCAATTGGAAAACTCAAGAAACTCTTAGGCTAGGATCTTTAGATTTTATATGTGGCATGTGCATGAAAAATAAAAGGACCCGTACATTTTTGTTTCCCGCCGGTCACGTGACTGAGTTATGCCCCTTTTTCGACTAAGTGCATTGTAAGCCTATGGATCTTTGTGAACAAACTATTTCAAGAACCCGTAATGCTAGAATCATGATTTTTGGCAGGAAGACATTACTTAAGGTGTAGATGATCTGCTTTACCTTTGAGAAAAAATCGTGAATATTTGACTTGAGTTGAGCCTCTTTTTCGTCTTAGTGCATTGGAGCCTATGGTTAGACTGGCTCCCAGTCCCTTTGTTTTATTTTTGGGTTGGCCATCAGAATAAAACGAGCAACGTTAAGACTTATACCATCTGAATACATATAACCATTTAATCTGGAAGCCAGGCTAGCCTATGGTACAAAGGTACCCTTACATATGGTCAAGAACCGTAAGAGATAGGAAGTTGAAACTTTATATGTGGCATGAACATGAAAAATAAGCGTACCCGTATTGTTTTTTTTTTGTTGCTCTCTGCCGGTCTTGTCATTCAAGAGTTATGCCCCTTTTTGAATTTGTCATTTTATATAGGATCAAGCTTGTGAGAGAAAAAAATTAAAGAACCGCTTGAGCTAGAATCTTTATATTTGGAGTACAGTTACTGACCAAGGTGTAGATGACCTGATTAACTTTAGAGCATATTTCGTAAATTTTCGGTTGATTTATTTTCCCGTTTTCGGACATAGCCGTCGTGTATAGGAACAAGATTGTGAACAAAATATCCGGAGAACCGCATAAGCTAAGATCCTTATATTTTGCACACAGGTTTGGACTAAAGCGTAGATGAATTGATTAACCGTTGAGCACATATTCTAAAATTTTGTTGAGTTATTCCCCCTTTTCAGACATAGACTTTTATATAGGAATAATCTTGTGAGAAAAATATCTGAAGAACCGCTTATGCAACAATGTATATATATTTGGTATACAGTTACAGATGAAAGTGGTTAAAGTACCTAAATCATAAGCCCGAACCCCTAAATCAGTTTAACACTGACAATTCCGGATACTCTAGATACATGGAAAGACGAAAGACCAAGGGGTAGATGATCTGGTTCCCTTTTGGGCATATTTGGTACATTTTCGGTTGAGGTTTTCCCCTTTTTCGGACATAGGCATTTTGTTTTGGAACAAGAGTGAGAGCAAAATATCTGAAGACCCCTTAAGCTATGATCTTTATATTTGTCATAACATAACAGGACAAGCTGCAGATGACCTGACCAACTTTGAGCATAGGTAATAAATTTTTGTTTGAGTTTTTTTTTTTTCTGACATAGGCATTTTGAATACGAACAAGCTTTTGAACAAAATATCTGAAGAACCGCTTATGCTAGAATCTTTATATTTAGAATACAGTTACAGACTAAAGTGTAAATGAACTGTTTAACTTTTGAGCCTGTTACATACATTTTTGTTTGAGTATTTCCCTTTTTCGGAGAAAGGCATTTTGTATAGGAACAAGCTTGTGAACAAAATATCTGAAGACCTCCTTAAGCTATGATCTTTATATTTAGCAGACAGTGACAAGCCAAGGTGTAGATGACCTGATTAACATTTGAGCCTATTTCATTTTTTTTTTGGTTTTAGGAACAAACTTGTGAACAAAATATAGAAACCTGTAAGCTAAGTTCCTTATATTTGGCATGCAGTTAGAGACAGAGATGTAGATAAACCGATTAATACCCTTTTCTGACTATCACATTATGGGATGAACCTTTTTTAGAGGCAAGCATACGGTTCGGGGCACAGTGTTTCATAAACACCTTTTCTAGTTATATTAAACCTTTAATATACTAACTGATTACAATCCTGGCTCATCACAGTAACAGTTTAGACAATGTAATAAACCTGTTACACTATTCCAGGCAAGGAACTTCACAGCCGATCTTGCATGCCTAGAGATATAATAGGTAATTGCGTTACAAGGGCGGTTTGTAACAAAAGGGTTCTTTGAGATATCAGTGTTTTCGTGGGCGGTCGGTTACATCAACGATTGCAACTACATAACCGTCATTGTCATCATCCTATTTTTTATGAATCCTATGCACTAGGCAAGGCGTGCCTCTTTCATGTCTTATATGATGTACCGTTATTATTGTAATAATTTGCTTGGTCATTTGTTTGGTTGTTTGAGTTTAACAGCCCCTGTGAAACAGTGTTTCAGGTGATATCGTCGAGTCGTCTCCCAGGGAGAGGGATATAAAATAGAGAGATGGGATAGACGAGAGAAAAATGTCTAAGCATCCCGGCCCCTCCCGCATCTAATGGAAGCAAAGTAGACCCTTGTTCTACTATAAGCCAATGCAAGTAGGCATCTTCGCCCGACAGTATCACCTTTTTTTTCAGTTAATATATATAAATAACTTTCCATGGTACATTCAGATGTTAAAGCGTCTAAACACAAATCATTATGAAAAAGTTTTGCAACGACTGGGATGTACATCTTGCACAATAAGGTAATGAAATAGAAATGAAAATAAAGAAAATGGACATACTGTAAACTGTAACCCAGAATAACCTGTTTCAAGCTTAACAAAATAATCTATTTCAGTTTTTATCATAATGTATATTATATGCTCGGTGGTTTATTATTCTCTATGACCGGTTCTCTGTCATTGAAAGTTATTTGTATTAAGGAGTTTTATGTTAGAAAAACAAAAAAATCTTGGATATTTGAAAAGTGTTTCCATAGAAGCTAGGGAGAGACAGAGAGAGAAGAAAAAGTAATAAATAAAAATTTTAATCAACCTAAGTATATAACAGTACTTGAAATCAGTTTGCTTACCTGTTTTATTATTTTCACCCTGGCATTTACTTCTTACGAATATTGTGAAATTGTTATCCTCCAGAATAGTAAAACAACAGAATATGGATAATTCTTCACACAATTATAGAATTAAACTGAAAACTGAATATTCCAGCAATGTAAATTAGCTACTTTTAAAGTCTTAAATGCCACAACTCAACTTCGTACAGCGAAAACAACTTCAGCTTAGCTCATCCAATACTGCCAGACAAGTATAGGCTACTAAGAGAGTACCATGTATTATCAGATTTTAGATACTAGTTTATTGAGCATGTAGTAAAAGCTTGCAAATGACATTAGTATTGGGCGTGAATATACAGATTCGTCGATATGCATGTCAATATGCTCTGTTGTGCCCAAACTAACCCAATACAAGTGGCCATTAAAGCTGAAAACCCCCCACTCTATTGAAGATCTATAGCTTTACTGAAAAAAAAGATGATATTTAGGTCAAAACTATTTCTTTTATTTTCTGATTCTTGGGACAGCCTTCAGTATACATGGTATACTATCCAAAATAAAAATAAAAGGACATTCACACGATTTCATCTATTTTTCCTCCGACCGCATATATTAGTCAAAAAAAAAAATAAAATGACATTTGGATACAAACATTACCAAGAAGAAGCAATTACCCGGCAGGTACACAAGGTTGATTCAGCCTTGTGTGCTATAGTAAGCCTGAGATAATGTGATATAATAGGTACTAGGTAGTAAATCTGCAAAATCAGTCTTTATGGCCAAGTAGAAACAAAACTGAGATATGCTTAACATTGTTAATTCCATCATAATATTGTCCTTGTTTAATGTTTCCTTTCTTAAACAAGTTAAAGAAAATCTAATCATATATAATCAAATAATTTTTCATGATCTTTTTACATTTATTTGCCCGACATACAGCTTTTATCTACAGTATCTTTATTTTCAATTTCTACATCCGCAATGCGTTTGGTCAGAAATCACCCGAGAACAGAACTAGATAACAAAAACAACTTTCGCCTTATAAAACAAACCTTCAAGGACAGAAAGTAAGTCAAAATGGGAGAGGGAAGTTAGTTTAGACTAAACACAACATCTGCTTCACGGTTTGTTAACAGCAATAAAATGAAGCTTCTGGTTTATACTTTTACTTTCAGCTTTACCAGTAGCTGTTATTTTAATAGAATAAAAGTGGTTTACATAAGAACTATTTAAATTCAATTAAAATCCTCTGCACTCTCATCAAAAATGCAACTCTCAGAAATTTTATGCACTCTCATCGAAATCTAATGACGTAATATATGCGCTGCAGTGAAAAAAATATCATTATTATTTTTTTTAACAGTCATCATTTTTCCAGCATTTGCGTCTTTGATTACGCACCAGTCTCAGGCGGAGATCTAAATTATTTGGAGAATTTTGGAAATTTTTGTGGGCCGAACTTTACAACAACCAGTTGTCATAAAATGACACCAAACACTTTAACCTTAAATGCGCCCATGAGAAAACGACAAAAATTACGTACGCAAAATAAAACAAACAAAAACAAACACAACAAAATGTCTGCCTAACCTACATTATAATTAAAGAGAATTCAAAGACTAGAAGGCAAACGGTTTAGGTCAAGATGAGGCAGCGCATTCTGAGCCACCTCAGCTAGATCTACGCTATTTGAAAATTCAGCTATTTTCATTTTGGCGCTTTAAGATTTACACGGAATTGTGGACCATGGCAAGAGAGTAATTGCCGGCAGTCAGTCTTCGAGAAAAGCCCGTATATCGAGGAAAAATTTGTTCAAAGGCGAAGCCTAATAAGACTGTCTAATTATACGTACTGTAAATAGCGGAGGATACGGGTCATAAGATTTTGTTTGACGTAATACCACCTTATGTTCAGATCTATTATGACAGTTGACGCGCTTACTGATCTTTCATGTACAAGTGTATAAAAAATGAAGACATTTCTTATAGAAATTGATAGCTGATTCCGTTTAATTATTTCTTTTTCTTTACAATACTTATGCAAAATATAAAGAATTCGAAAGGTGAATAAATACAAGCGAACAGTAAGTTTTCAAAAAGTGTAGTGTTTTTGAAGCAAGGATTACACCAAAGAAACAAAAAACTATTCTCTATTCCTCTCGAGAATGAAAATGTGCAACACAAGCTTCGCCTCACCACCGGCTTAAGCAGAACTCTATTTTCAAAACTCGATCATTCCAAATGGCTAGAAATGATGTATTCTTCACCATGAACTAAACTGAAATATATGAACAAATTAATAAAATTTGTAAAATATTACTTCAGCATCAATCTGTCTTTTTGGGTTTGTTTTAATATTCTTAATTATACTAGTACCTTGCAAACGCAATGTGTTTTAGTGTTTTGCAAGCATTCATAAAAAAAGATCAGTTGCATTTTATCGTACATACATACAGAGACACTTTACCGAAGCTAGTAAGCAAACAATTCTGGAGGGCCAGATTCCTGACCCAGAAAATTAATTCTAATTCATTTATGCCATCGAAACTTTCTTCTTTAAATGAAAACGTTTACTGACTTTACGTGCATTCTGCACCTTCTAATCTAGGTCTACGCTGTTTGCGAATGCGTCAATGTAATGTATTAAAGATGGAAGCAGCTAGAGACTGTTGATAAAATCATGGAAATAAGGAAACAAAATCTAATAGCTGGTGTTCCATAGTGATAGCCAATGCAATTTATTGCAAAATGATCGATTCAAAAAGGCACTCAGTAAGGCTGTATTTACCATTGCCATTAAGAAAACTAATAACTTTTCCCTTATTGTTACTAGGCTGCCAGGAAAAAGACAGGCTCCTATTGATTAATTGATTAATTACTGGATTATTACAACTCATAATAGTTACTGCCTTTTAATACCTCTCTCACCTAGGTGCTTAACAAATCGAAATTGGTACTGCCCTCGATTCCTCATTTACCAAATACTCAGGTGACGATCGTACTCCCCCATCATTACAAGGACTGAACAGTATTAGGATTTTGTTAAGCGCCAAAACGCATATTAAACGGTGCTCGACTACTGTTGTAAGGCATCAAAAAGTTACAGGCCTGTTAAATAGGCTGAAAGAATCAACGCGGTCGCAAAGAACAAAGTTTGCTTCAATAGACCGTACCTTTGTGTCTTCTCTTTCAGCCTTAACTGATTGATTGTTTTGGTTTTTTGGCATTCTAAGACAGTTTTTCACACTTTTTATTCAGCCTCTTGGAAAAGGAGAGTGAAGAAGACGTAAAAATAAAAACAAGTCCAACCCACACATACCGTTTGCATGCCTCATATTTAGCTGGATCTGTGACAGTTCGTCTAAACCCATTTCATCCAAAACCACTTCATCAAAGCAACATTATGTTCGAATCGCCATTACGTCGGAAGTTTTTTTGTGTGTCTAAAACCATTTCGTCGAAAGATCACTTTTCTCGAATGACCATTTTGTCGAACTTCGCCGACAGATGTCTAAAATTCGACAAAACATTTGTGAGTGGCTCTGTAAGTATTTATGCAATGACGTGGCTAATTAGTTGATATCTTCTGCCATTCTTCTGGTATTATCATCTCAGACAGACTCATTGGTAGGTAGGGACTACTTAGAGGCCCGCTTTATCTTTGGCACAGCATATGAAAGGCGGAGTCCATCCCTCTCATTTCGATGCCTTATCCTTCCATGATTCGAAACGGTTCCCATTTACTGCTGGGTTGACAGAGAGAGTTTTCCAATCGGGAGTTGACCCAAGCCGGGATGCGAATTACGACCTTCTTCGCCATAACCGAGCGTCTCTAACCACTTGACCAAGGCGCCTTTCAGCAGGAAAGACCCGTGATCTCGACATACTTTATAGACATTCAAGCACGTCCATAACAAAATGCGGTTTTAACGGTTGTAATAAAGTAGTGTCGATCAACAGAAGAATTAATATTATTGAAAAGTCAATTTTGACGAAGTTTCGCTCCATAACAACAGAAGAATTAATATTATTGAAAAGTCAATTTTGACGAAGTTTCGCTCCATAAGCATTTTCCCAGCATTTTAGACGAGATGACGATTCGACGACATGGTTATTCGATCAAAAAATACTTTAGACCAAATGATCATTCGAACACATTGTTCTTCGACATAATGGTCATTCGACGAAACGGTTTGAGACGAGCTGACGTGCAGCCCTTTAGCCAATATCACTAGGACGCTCAGCTGAACGTGCAGCTGTACATTCGCAAAATGCATTCTGACTCTGCAAATGAGCCGCGACATGACAACAAAGTGGCATGTGCGCCATGCGAACACTCAGATCAGCCTGACCATCCGCCCAGTTTGATCAGACTCTTTGCTTTGCGCTTAAAGGGTAGCTAATGGTCTAAGTTAAGGCCCATGCCGACAACGAAGACTCTGATCAGACTGGGTGAACGCCCAGTCTAATCTGAGTCTTTGCTGGGGGCACATGCCACTTTGTTGGTTTTTTCGTGTCAAAGCCCAAATAATATACAATTATCAGTAATAACATAATAAAACAAAATCACTGCACTCCTGCGCTGCGTGTTTGTGTATCAACAGCTGCAATACAACGTATAATTACCCTGCCCAGATATAAGATAGCATGTATTTCGCCATGTCACTCGCCAAGAAGAAAAATGCCGTGCCACGTTTGCAATGTATACAGAAGGGTCGGATCAACCTACATGTATATGTCAACGTGATTTGATCAGAAACCGCTTTTGCTTCGCCATTCCACAGATTCTGCAGAATCAATGGAGAGAAAACCACAGGTTGATCTGATACAGCTTGCTGTTTGTTTCCTCAAAGCAAGGCTCTAATAAGAGCTTGTTTCTTGTGCAGCAAAGAGCCAATTTAATCCGGATGGTAATTTCATAAATTATCTGTCATTCTATCACATAATTGTATCATTTTCTCCTCAATTTAAATCACATGATAAACGGAATCATCAGATATAATAAACGGCTAACAGATATAAACGCTATTGATTGTTATACTGATGAAGGCCAAACTTATTACCGTTTTCGATTCCTCCTCAAATACAACATTGGTATAAAATTTTGATTTGTACTTTCCGACGGATACTGTTGGTTTAAAGTTCGGCGGTTTGCATGACCGTTGGTTCATCAATGTGAGAGTCTTTTTGCCTGAGTCTTATATGTCATGTTGGTAGAGTGGATGACATTAGCTGGTAATCTCAGCAGCAAGAGTGCAAAGCTGGCTCTGGGCATGATTCCATGGTATTCAGATTATCTGCCCACCTATTTTCTCTCATCTTTGAAAAATAACCTAGACTGTTGAAAAGATCCTACCACATCTTATTATAACTTACTCAACTTCAACATAAAAACGCCAATTGGCAATGCTGGAAGGAATGGCAATAATGTTTGGTATCATGACTATCAGTCAATTTTTAAGTTTCTTTTTTTTTTTGATAACGTTTGGGCATTTTCTTCAAATAGTCAGTGTGTGCAAATGTGTCTGCACGAAACCTTTTCGTTTTATTTGGGCGGGTGTTAATATCACAGAATAAGGTTTATATACTGATACACTTTTATATCATATTTTAACTTTGATTTCAGCATGTTTCACTGATGGGCAAACGGAGCACCTACTTTTTGGATCTGTTTCCGAGGTAAGTGTAAGGTGCATGTATAACAAGTAAAAAGGCAGCCAATGAACAGGCACCAATACAATCAGACCCTTGATCGTGCATCTGTTGCAAAATTCACCTGATAACAGGAGTATGATAACATGATGTGATATCATGTCACTTTAGAAATGCGCTTGCGCGAATGTAATCAGGCGATGCCTTCAGAAGCGATCTCAGAAGACGATTGGCTACATACTGACGTAGGCCGTGATAACAACGTTCGATTGGTTAAATGACGTCATCGATTTACGTCATAACGCATTCGCGACGTCAGCAAGTTCCAAAAAAACTGCGTTTGTTTTTCATTTGCTTGAGGCTCTTTATGCCTTAAAATCTTCAAATAATGCATGATAATTAGAAAACCATGTAAGTGTCTTTAGATATCAAGTTTATCAGGCTCGACCAGAAACACGTCGGACTGGCTCGGCAAGCCTCGCCATTCCTACGCTGTTTCTGGTCTCGCCTGATAAACTTGATATCAAAAGACACTAACATGGTATTCTCTATTTATCATGCACCTACTGCAAAATTCCTTTGATAACAGGGGTATGATAACATGATGTGATATCATGTCACTTAAGAATTGTGCTTGCGCGAATGTTATCAGGTCATGCCTTTAGTCGCGATCTGTGAAGAGGATTGGCTGCATACTGACGTTGACCGTGATAACAACGTTCGATTGGTTAATTGACGTCACCGACGTACGTCACAATGCATTCGCGACGTCAAAAAGTTCAAACAAATATGTGCTGACTTTTCTTTTGTTTGACGCTCTTTACACCTGAAAATATTCTAATGATGCATGATAAATAGAAACCCATGTAAGTGTCTTTTGATATCAAGTTTATCAGGCTCGACCAGAAACACGTCGGCCTGGCTCGGCAAGCCTCGCCATTCCTACGCTTTTTCTGGTCTCGCCTGATAAACTTGATATCAAAAGACACTAACGTGGTATTCTCTATATATCCCGCCCTCAAAATCAAAAGGGAAAGAATCATATACATAAATTGTCAAAAGTTCACAGAAGACATACACGGTTAACCGAATGAACAGTAAAAGAAGTTTTAAAAGTTGTTTTAATGACACAGAAATTCATGTTATTGCCCATTCCAAGGCAGAATCTTATGATGCAATTCTTTTTTTTTTTTTATAAATTTTACATCGTGACCATCTATATAGCTGCCCACTTGTGTGATTTAAAATAGAAAATGTGTAAAATAGATGTTTCGTAGATCTTACATGTTTTGTAGGTCTTCTGATGTTTGTTGAGAGACTGTTGGACTGACAGAGTATGTTCTAAAATGTTACGTTTTGTCGTTTGTCTGTCTCAGCTTCCGATTACTTGATGGTCACCTGATCAGCTGCCCGTTTTGTTTCCTTTCTTTGTTTTTGTAATTTAGAATTTAAGATAAGTGAAAATAGCTGTTATTGTTGTTTTCAATTGGGGTAGCTGAATGGCCACCTGTCTTGGAAAGAGCTGTTCCTTCGGTTTATCGTGTGAGTATTTTTGTAGTTTTTAGTTTTTACCACTGATAGGGCTATGGAGACTTTAGCTGTTTGATTTGTCTTAAGTGTCTGTAATAGAATGTGAAAAGTACTTGTAGCATCTGCTAATTTCAATGATAATTTTATGTCATTGAGTGTAGATCAGTTTGACGTACGTGTTATGCAGCTACTCCAAGACGAATTATGCACGGACACTCGTTCTCTACTATATAGAGCAAGCCCTGTTTTCCACAGTTATATGGCCCTTTTATGTCATTACCTCTGTAAGACGGAATATTTCCTTTTACGAAATATCAATTACGCTGAAATGTTGCGCAACTGAATCATGGCACCCAACAAACAAGACTATTTGTCTTCAGTGAGCTGTAATATTTGCAGTTACCCTGCAGTCCAATGGACTCTTACATGTTGAAACTGTTGCAGCCATTGTTAATATCCTTTTATTCAATGATATTGATTAATGACCAGACCAACCTTTCAAGAAGCAAGAAGCTTATATCGATTTAAGAGGTAATTAAGCTCTATTATGAACACGATCTCAGAGTGGTTCTCACCTGTAATTAGCACTGGAATAAAGTCACGCGAGATGTGAGAAAACCTCAAAGAATTCTATGTGAAATCGATGTTACCTAGTGAGAACAGCATTTCCTCATTGCCCGACCTTAATCATTAGATGACGACGGGTTGTCATTGGTAGAGTATAGATATTATTTGCATTGAAACTGCCTTACTCTGATGCAGATATTTAACGAACACAGGCATTTCAAATATACAAATTGAATATGAAAGGTACTGTATTTTAAGGAAACTCTATAACAGATTGAGTTTATTGAATGAAAACAGGCCCCGAGGTTATAAAACTTTTTTGTGTGCTCAACTCAGCTGAGCATGAAATTTTCTCTGCTGATAAATATGAAAATGCCAACTAATGTTGGCATTTTCATATTCATAAGCAGAGAAAATTTCATACTCAGCCAAACTGAGCAAGAAAACAACCGTACTTATCTGTAATTTGCTATTTATTAGCATATAAAATTTCATGCTCAGCTGAGTTGAGCATGGAAAAAGTTTTATAACCTCGGGGCCTGACTTCTACTGTTGCTGTTTGGTAATCCCAAATATTTAGTCGTATTCCCAGAGACAGAGCAGCCGCAGGCATGAGGATAGAGAAGCCTGCGCGAGAAATAGCAACGGAACACCTGACTACCCGTCTAGCTGCCAACATTCTCATGGCCCGCGAAAGATAACAGTCACATATGTCGGGAATAAACCGTGATTCACGGAATTGGGCGAGCAACCAACGATGTGGCCCAAACCAAGATCGTTTTTGAATAACAGCCAGATGTTGCATGCCACTATTGTGGTCATCAAGGTAGAAGAGCCAGATGGGAAGTTGTCAGCCATTCCGTGATTTTTAACGATGGGACAGTGGACAGATGCAGTATCCTGGTATAGCGCCCGTGGTTTCGTACCGCTGAGCTGCAGGGCCCGATAGCGTTACGAGCATTGGATTGACAACGACAACTACATGTATTTTGTATTTACTTTAACGCTTCTTCGGTGTACTCTTTGCTTCCAAAGGATATAACCTTTCAGAATTTATTGATAATTGAAGAATGAAATGTCAAAGGTTCTCGCGCTTGTCAATTTTTGCTCAAAGCAACGGGATACCCGAGTAATTCAGCTTATATGTATATATAAATGCTCTTTATATCAATCATGGGGTTGTTTAAGATAAACATATACTTATTAATTCAAATAATCACCCACAATTGCTTAATTGCATTATGTTTTCGTACTAGCCAGCGCCATGATAAGCTAATTAGGAATAGAATTAATATGTTATTTCAGGTTAATAACATTGCCATTTAATGCTCAGATAAAGGTTATGACCCTATGTTTATAAGTGGTCAAAGTACACAAACCATAAAGTCATATTAAACGTTGACAATTCCAGAATATTTTGGACCTACTTCAGTTGACTTGTACTTTTTTTTGTTATACACGTCAGGAGATAAGTGACATTTTATTGTTAATCAAGGCATACATATCTAAATTGATAATTAAATAGGACTGTTCTCAGAGAACAACAGGATGTCCCACTTCTGCTCGTAGCGTCTTCCCCGCAGAGTCATAAAGAAAAGCATGTGATGTGTGGACCCTGAAACTACAGTCAAAGTCGTCGAACCCTTACCAACACACATATTCCTAATGAGGTAAAAACGATTGTCAATACATATATGCTCCAGAAATATGTAACATTCCAAGTCCTCTCGTGACCTAAAACTTGTAATCAAGACTACAATCTACTCAGCCGTTTACCATGTCCAAATCCTAAATTAACTAAATTTATTATGATTTACTGACTAGTTCAGGAGATACAATGTACACAAGATTGCGACCTTGAAAATGGGATCAAGGTTACCAAAATCCTTATCGTCTCTTTGGTTTGAGCCAATCATATATCCATGTAAGACTGACGAAAATCCAACTACTGATTCAAGAAATAGCATATACTTTTCGGGAAATATAACAATACAGTTAACTCCATATAGCTCAAAGTCGAATTCATCTAAAACTCTTATCTCAGGATGAAATTTCTGGTCTCAGAAAATTTACATTGAGATATCAATGGTGTGAGAAATCCGGAGTTGAAATGTAGAGAAAAATAGGAAAGGTGTCCGAGCTACATTCTTACACAACTGCGATGACTATAAACGAAGTGCAAGCCCCCCCCCCCCCCCCCCCCCCAACTATAGCAACTGCTAAATCAGAGTGGCTCGAAATGATCTCTACTATTCAAAATGACCAAAATCATATGAGCCGCGATATGACGAAACCAACCATGTGGTTGTGCGTCCAGCGCAAACTCAGATTAGCCTGGGCATCCGCCCAGTCTGATCAGAGTCCACGCTCTCCGCATGGAGGTAGCTTAGACCCTTAGCCATTAAAACCCCAAACGGTCTCGAAACGAAACATTCATATGTTTGCTGTGTAAAAAGCTGTTTCAAATGTATAACTTCTAACGTCTAACTTTTCAGCATTCATTATGTCACTGATAATCGGTGGATGCTGCTTAAATCTAGTACTGATTTGACTGTTATTGCACAACCCGCAGGTTTGCACTATAATCACTGTGTGAGTCCGTCCGTCCGTCAGTCTGTCCGTTATCAGATAGCGAAAACCGTTATCAGTTAGCGAAAACGCTTATAACTCTTGAACCGCATGGGATATTTTGAAAAAAATTTGCAGACATACATGTCAACGTTGTCTAACGAATCGCATGCATAACAACCTTATTTGATGGACGAGGCTTTGCTGAGCACAAGTTGAAAATTTACGGCAAACTACTGAAAATGCTCATAACTCTTGAACACCGCGGTAAATATGGTTCAAATTTTGTATGCTTACGTATTTTAACATAGTCCAGCCACCGGCATGCAAAACAGTGACGAGGCTTCACCGAGCATCAATTTGGTCGGTCGAGCTCTTTTATTGAAAATGCTCATAACTCTTGGACCGCTTGGTATATTTGCTTCAAATTTTGTATACTTATGTAATTTAACATTGCCCAGCCACTGGTATGCAAAACAGTGACGAGGCTTCACAGAGCATCAATTTGGCCGATCGAGCTTTTTTATTGAAAATGCTCATAACTCTTAGACCGCTTGGTATATTTGCTTCAAATTTTGTATACTTATGTAATTTAACATTGCCCAGCCACTGGTATGCAAAACAGTGACGAGGCTTCACCGAGCATCAATTTGGCAGGTCGAGCTCTTTTATTGGAAATGCTCATTATTCTTGGACCGCTCGGTATATTTGCTTCAAATTTTGTATACTTATGTAATTTAATATTGCCCAGCCACTGGTATGCAAATTAGTGACGAGGCTTCACCGAGCATCAATTTGGCCGATCGAGCTCTTTTATTGAAAATGCTCATAACTCTTGGATCGCTTGGTATATTTGCTTCAAATTTTGTATACTTATGTAATATAACATTGCCCAGCCACTGGTATGCAAATTAGTGACGAGGCTTCACCGAGCATCAATTTGGCCGATCGAGCTCTTTTATTGAAAATGCTCATAACTCTTGGACCACTTGGTATATTTGCTTCAAATTTTGTACACTTATGTAATTTAACATTGCCCAGCCACCGGTATGCAAAACTTCTTATTACACAACCGGCAGGTTTGCACTATAATCACTGTGTGAGTCTGTCCGTTCATCCGTCATCAGTTAGCGAAAACGCTTATAACTCTTGAACCGCATTCTATATTTTGATCTAACGACTCGCATGCATAACCGTCTTTTTTGATGGACGAGGCTTTGCTGAGCACAAGCTGAAACTTTACGGTCAAGTAGTGAAAATGCTCATAACTCTTGAACCCCGTGGTATATATGGTTCAAATTTTGTATACTTATGTGTTTTAACATTGTCCAGCCACCGGCATGCAAAACGGTGACGAAAGTCTAAACAGTATTGCACGACCCACAGGTGTGCACTTTAATCGCTGTGCAAGTCCATCTGTCTGTTTGTCCTTCCGCTGTAGTCAGTGAGTGAAATTGCTCATAACTCTTAACCACATGGTGTAGTTTGATAAAAATATGCATCATTCTACAAGAAATGACCAATTTCATTTCCATACATTCCTTCTGGCACCAGAAACTGATTATTCTACATTCACCACGGGTTGTGCACATTACCATCAGTTGATTGCGTAGCAACTTCGTCAACAAGTACGAAAGACCGGTGGTGACTTCAAATTTCATAGTTCAAACTTCATAGTTCAGTGTTCATACTTCATAGTTCAAACTTCACAGTTCAAACTTCACACTTGATACTTCATGGTTCAAACTTCATACTTCACAGTTCATACTTCGTAGTTCAAACTTCACAGTTCATACTTCAAACTTCACAGTTCATACTGTGGCTTCATAGTTCAAACTTCACGCTTCAGAGTTCATACTTCACACTTCACACTTCATAGTTCATACTTCATAGTTCATACTTCGAAATTCATAGTTCATACTTCTCACTTCACAGTTCATACTTCACACTTCACAGTCCATTCTTCATAATTCTTACTTCATCCTTCATAGTTCATTCTTCATAATTCTTACTTCATCCTTCATAGTTCATTCTTCATAATTCTTACTTCATCCTTCATAGTTCATTCTTCATAATTCAAACATCTCACTTCACACAGCTCGTTTAATAGTTTATCATTTCCGGTCTTCAAGCACGTCGCGTTGTTAAAGAGGGTCATTCAATAAGACTGATACCAAAGCAGAGATATTATTATTATTATCAAGATATTATTACTGTTCCAAGTAAAACCACCGTGTTTTTCGTGGAATCTGCAATATTATAAAATGAGACTTTCAAAAAGCTGTACTTATTACGATAGAAGTCTTTCTTCAAATAATATTTGCAGCCTCCAAAAACAGAGACAAACGTCCAAAACTATGCACTAATATTCTGCAATAGTCGTTTTGTTGCCTAGCGACCACCTTTGTTTGGTAATGTGAAATTGTAACTGTCAGTTAATGAGTTCTTATATATAAGACAATTATTTTGAAACACATTTTTTTTATAGTTTGAAAGAATTATGAACAGAAACGCTGGGGTTTTCTACCCTCCCCTCTCGTGGAATATGTCGTGTTCATCCAGTCTTAACACCTATATCGCCTGCACCTTTGCATTCAAATCTCTCCCACTTTTCAGAGAGGTATGTCTCATGTATGATAGTTTCCACATATATTATGTTATGCATGGCCTGTTTATGGTGTAACCCTACCTCAGTCAATAAATAAAACCGTCGCAAACGACTGCGTGATACACCCACTGCAAACCCTTCTCACTTATCTATTTACTGCTACTTTATTTTATTCATTTTTGCACCTGGTACATATAAGGGAAGCAAAGTCTCATGGTACGAAACTTTTATTACGACAGGACACTTTCATTACTCTTATAATTTACAGTAAGCCTGAGGACAATCAATTTCCACTCTGATCATGTACATTTTAGGAACTTTTATACATGTTTGGGGCTACAGATCAGATACCCCTTTAGAGGAAATTTCTCATCAACACAAAAAGGCTTTAACTATTTTTATCGTTACTTGTAAGTTTCAGAAAAAAATTGTTGGAATTATGATTTTTAATAGATTTTATCATAATTTTATGCATGTATATAGGACAGCTTTTATTACTCTGATCATTTGCTGTAAGTTTCTGTAAATCTGCTTCAATCACTGATTGTAAAGAATTTTTTCATGATTTTTATTATGTACATAGCCCTTTTTTAGCTGTGTTTATACATGTATGTGACCAGGGGGGCAGGGCAAATAACCCCCATAGGAGCAAACTTCAACCATTTCTACAAGAAGCTTTTATTACCTTTATGAGCAAACTTCGACCAGTGTCTACAAGAAGCTTTTATTACCTTTTTTGCAATCGGTAAGTTTTAGAAAAATCTGTTTAAATTATGATTTTATAAAGACTTAACTATATTTTTATTCATGTATAGAGGTGGGAGTAGGGGGAAATAACTCGCGTGAGAAAAAGTTTTGAAAATCCCATGTCGCTTTCATTACCCTGGCTATTTGCTGTAAAGTTCAGAAAAACTGCTTTCAAGTCGGATTTTATTTTTTTGTTTGTTGTTGTTGTTGTTGTTGTGTGTGTGTGTGTGTGTGTGTGTGTGTTTCCTCATGATTTTATACACGTACATAGCCCCAGGGCAGAGGCAGATAACCACTGAGGACAAAATGTTTATTGTCGGGCCAAGTTTGTGTTACCACGATCATTTTTGAGAAGTTTCATTCCGCTATTCCAAATAGTAAGGAGCTAGAGACCAAGAACCATATTGTGGGCATTGACAAGTACATTAACTTTGTCATAAATTATCGAAATTTGCCTACTAACAATCACAAGCGAGACATTCTTGGTACTTATGCATATGCAAATTTTGAAAGAAATCCGTTGAAAAATACTCAAATTATCAACCGGAAAAGAAGTGCGGACGGACGGGCGTACGCCGGACGGACGGTCAGACACACTGACTGCCAACGTGAAAACATAATAACCCACCACTAATGTGTAACGAGGTATAAAAAGCTATGACGGCACTGTTACACTTCTTAGATGACCCTCGTATGCTGATCTAATAATAGACTGTGAAGTTTGAATAATGAAATATGAATTATGAAGTATGAACTGTGAAGTATGAACTATGAAGTATGAACTGTGAAGTATGAACTATGAAGTTTGAACTATGAACTGTGAAGTTTAAAGTATGAACTGTGAAGTCTGAATTATGAAGTTTGAACTGAGAAGTATGAAGTGTGAAGTATGACTTGTGAAGAATGAACTGTGAAGTTTGAACTGTGAAGTATGAACTATGAAGTATGAACTGTGAAGAGTGAACTATGAAGTATGAACAGTGAAGTGAACTGTGAAGTCTGAATTGTGAGGTATGAACTGTGAAGTTTGAACTGTGAAGTATGAACTGTGAAGTATGAACTGTGAAGTTTAAAGTATGAACTGTGAAGTCTGTATTATGAAGTTTGAACTGAGAAGTATGAAGTGTGAAGTATGACTTGTGAAGAATGAACTGTGGAGTTTGAACTGTGAAGTATGAACTATGAAGTATGAACTGTGAAGAGTGAACTATGAAGTATGAACGGTGATGTTTGAAGTATGAACTGTGAAGTCTGAATTGTGAAGTATGAACTGTGAAGTTTGAACTTTGAACTATGAACTGTGAAGTTTGAACTTTGAAGTGTGAAGTATGAACTATGAATTCTGAAGTATGTAATGTCACTTTCCGCTGCCTAGTGCATTTAACATAGCCTTTAAAACTATGAATAATGAACTGTGAAGTTTGAAGTATGAACACTGAAGTACGAAGTTTGAACTATGAATTGTGAAGTCACCACCGGTCTTTCGTAAACAAGTCTAGCTTTTAACTGTAATTCATGAAAATGAAATTTTGTAAAAATTCTCAGTTTATGTTACGGTTATATCATTACAGCTGCAGCTACACCAAAGTAATTTTCCAAGAACAGTCCTTATGTAGACGTTCGGGTTGAAAAAACGTATGTTGTTTTATATCTCCTTCGCTTTCCAGCTAATAAATCATTTCCTTCGCTGCGACGGGACTTTAATAGCAAATTCGCTGCTGCACGTAGAAACAAATTTCCTCCAATAATGTAATTACTTGCTTAAATCGAATAAAAAAGACGCTGTTCTTTCCAATAATTAATTGGTGGTGCTTCTAATTTCAAACCTTAATTCTTTTCATATCAATTAGCAAATATAAACACATTACCAAAGGACTAATTAGCTTTTTTCTGCTTTGAGACTCGGGATTAGAGATTTTGAAGGAAGCTAACGCAATAGGTCACATTTTGCAGTCTGTTTGCTGGCACTATATTCTCATGGCTTTTGTTCATTTGCCATATTTTATCCATTTGGAGAGCAGAGTAACCCAACAATACAAATGAAGTGAACAAGTCATGTGGACTTCAGTGCAGTATCTAGCTCAGCAGGCACACAACAATGAATTAGCCTTGATTCAACATCTCGACGTCTTGACGTTAACTCAAGTTTGATTCAATGTTTGAATTCAGCATTTGGATTTTTGCTTGGGAGTTCTGAAAATCTCTGAGTAAATCATAGACAAATCGGAATAACCACGACAGATTCAGTAGGCCGGCAATCACACTTGTGAAAGGCAAATGTTTCCAATAGCTCCATGGCCGTAGGGGCACTGTATCTTGGGCACAGCATAAGGAACTACCCCTCTCTCTTCACTGCATCATTTTCTGATTGGATAAAGGTAGCCATATACTGCTGAGCTAACAGGGAGAGTTTTCCAGTCGCTGGTTGGTTCAACCCGAATTCGAACCCGCACCCGTCTGAACCTTAAACGAGTCACTCTAACCACTCGAACATGCTGCCTCTTTGTCACTTGCACTTTAACTTAAAACATTTTTTATAACTTCACATGAGTAGAAAGTATATTTCCATCAGCTATGGAAACTACTCTCAGTAGTCTGTCTTATCTTCATGGCACTGTATCATACGTATGTATGGGGAGGACCGTAATTAATGCTGTAAGAGCTTGTGGTCCAACCAAATTGACTTATCAGTCGCTAAGGAAACAACAGTTTACTAGGCATAATCGGGATAATCAGAACACCTTCTGCATATGCAATGCATAGGATGTTACGACGACATAGGAACGTACATGACCCTCAAGAAAACCTATTGGTGGCAACAACCATCTTACATGTACCTTTGGTTTTTACCTGTTAGTCCTAAACTCAGTACAAATGATAATTTTTTCAATTAATTTCGAATGAAGATTTAGCCAGACTTAACAGCAGAGTACAACCCAGCAGGCGCATGACGTTGAAATGACGTCGCACTGACGTCGATGCGACGGACGTGGCATCGACGTCAGTGCGACGTCATTTAGACGTCATGCACCCGTTGGGAAACTGGATACTGTTGAGTTAATTGTTTACGCAAACATATACCTGTTGGACTCTTATAACCTTATGTATTGGATGAGTCCATTTGTCAATAAAGTGAGTCCATTTGTGATTTAATGTGTGTCTGCATAATTTTTGTTTTTCATTTTTATTTTATATAAAAACCCACGTTTCTAATGCAAATAGTTAAGACCCTGATCAGACGCCGCGTTTCGTTGAGTCAGAACTGGGTCTGCACCGTTTGCGAATGGAAATAAACCCATAAATGTCGGTTATAGTATATTCGAGAGACTGCATAAGGCCATTATTTATGTAATGTGAGTACATAAATATACAGCTGATTTTAGAACTGATAGAGACTGATAATGTGAACATGGTGAAGGAAATCTTATAACTGAACCACAAATGCCTGCAACATTTGAAAGACAGATGCTACGCAAAGAAACAATGAATCAAACGGTGCCGCTAAAACACGCTTCGTATCAACATAGACCACAAAGAAATACGACTGCAGAACAAATAATAGAAAACAATGGATGAAATAAAATTTAATGGAATAAATAAAATTATTACTGATTCATAAAGATATATTCACAATTTACATGGTGTATCAATGTCATGAACTGTTGCCCTTGTTTTGCGCTTGCTACCATGTTCACATTTGCTGTTTTATATGCCACCTTTAAGAGACCTGAGATTTATTGCTGAATAAAGGTTTGTTCTGTTCGGTTCTCTTCTGTAAAAATCCGAATAATTGGTTTCCAGAATGTACAGAACAATTCCAAGCATCGAGTCAGATAGGTCTGAGCAAAAAGTGCACACCCAGATCAGACTGCTCCCTTAGGAGCAGTCTGATCAGGGTGTGCACTGTTTGTCATTCCATCTGCATCTTTTGGACGTATTACTGCACTGTAAAAACCCCCACAAATGTTACATTTTAGGGTATTTTCAATAATTATATCAGATGTTCTAATTTTTTGAATCTATACGGTTCGTCTAGTTTGCAGCAGTCAAGAGTCGTAGAAAAACTCAACAAAGACGTAACAGAACTCATTATCGCTGAAGTCCTATGTGCTAATTGTACAAACTGACAATGGAAGAGATAACGGAAAATTAATAGTTTATCAATATTTCCTTTGCAGGTAAAAAAGAAGCGTAAATGGCTGAGACACAGCACAGAAAGAGTTTGAGGCACCTGTGCACAAATTTTCAAAAAGCTACATTGTAAACACTAATGTACAGCATGTAAGAATGAAAACATCATGTTCGGCCAGAAAGAACAATTTTCGCCACTGGAAAATAGTGAAAAATCTGAAGGAAGTGCCACTTTTAAAGCTTGCAATCCTCAGAGCGTGTTTATGCAATTATGTTCCAGTATTACTAAAAGTAAAAAGTATGCAAAGACCAGGAACTGAAACAATCAAAATCCAAATCCAGCCCTCAAACCATAGTTGGAAACAACTAAGATTACAAATAATCAAGATACAGAGAGCATATGGCCAACCGAGTGAGCAGCTTGTTCCCGAAAGGTGGCCACTCAGCAACCCAAACCGAACCAAAAATAATAAGAACATACATAAGGTAAAACATCACGGAAACTCTGACACCAAAAACAGGCAACAGAGAACCACAACAGAACTACCGCCTTGGAACGGTCAGTAATGAATTACTGGGGGGCTTAAATCGATTTTACAGGCCCAACCTCACCCTCAGTTTCTGAAGTGGTACAAAACATTTAGTTGGTTGTTCGGTTCGCATGATAACCCGCTAACTCGTCAATGAATTCAGTATCGAAATGGAATGGTATTAAGGGACATGAATAATGGAAAATGAAGTATCTAATGAACCAAGGCAGGACAAAGGGCGAGGGTTGGTCGACCACAAACCGGTTAAGCACCCAGTAATTTCATCACTGGCCGCCCAAAGGCGGCAGTTCCGTTTTGGTTCTTCTTTTATGTCTGTTATTGATATATAGTTTGTGATGTTCAGGCTAGCCCGCTGACCACCTACATGGGAAATGGCCGTTCACATGGCTACCGCTGGTGTTGTCTTTGGTGATGACTAGTTTTGTATTTTTTCTTTCCCCCATGATGTCTTGGGTTGGATCTGGAATTGAATTGTGTCAGTTTCTAAGAATTTTCTTTCTTACTTTTACCCTTTTAACAAGAATAAGAGTAGTTAAACACGAAACTACAAAACGCTTTGTGATAATCGCCTTTTCAACTACTCTTCGACTCGCTGTTCCCCTCTGGCTATTAGTGTTATCTGATTATAAGCCCGCTTCTTCATGCCATCACATTGATTCTGAATTGTTTTATGTTTTAAATAAACCTCTATAAGGGTTGTGCTGTTTCGTTGTTTTCATTACGTGTTTCTTGCAATTGTGCCGTTTCGTTGTTTCACTTACATGCTTCTCATAATTTACCTGTTTCGTTGTTTTCTCAAACGTGTACCGTTTTGATGTTTTTTTTTATCAGAAGTTTCTAACAATCGTATTGTTTCGTTGTTTTCATTAAGTGTTTCTTAAAATTGTGCCAGTTCGTTGTTTCATTTACATGCTACTTACAATTTACCTGTTTCGTTGTTTTCGTTACGTGTTTCTCAAACTCGTGCCGTTTCGATGTTTTCATCACGTGTTTCTAACAATTGTGCTGTTTCTTTGTTTTTATAACGTCTTTCTCAAAATTGTGCCCTTTGTTGTTTTTAATAATTTTTTTTTTCATGATTGTACTGTTCCTTTGTTTTCATTACGTGTTTCTCAAAATTGTGCCGTTTCGTTGTTCTAAGTGCTTCTCACATTTTACCTGTTTCGTTGTTTTCGTTACAAGTAACAAGAGATAGAAACACGTTATAAAACAACGAAACAACACCATTGTGCTGTTTCGTTGTTTTATAACGTGTTTCTCACAATTGTGCTCTTTCATTGTTTTCAATATGTGTTTCTCGCGATTGTACTGTTTCGTTGATTTCATCACATTTATTATTTCTGTTGTTTCATGATTTTCATTATATGTTTCTCACATTTGTATTGTTTTATTGTTTTCACAGTTGTTCTGTTTCGTTGTTTTTATAACGCGTTTCGCACAATTTTCTGCTTCATTGTTTTTACAGACAAATTGTTGGTATTCCGATGGGTACTAATTGTGCTCCTATTGTAGCGGATTTGTTTTTATTTTGTTAAGAAAGAGATTTCATGGCTTCTCTTTCTAATGAGAAACAATCTGAAATTGTTGAAGCTTTTAATTCAACACCTAGATATCTAGATCACCTTTTAAATATTGACAATCCTTACTTTGAAGGCATGGTAAATCAGATTTATCCACCTGAGCTACAGTTAAACAAACCTAATGCAACCGATACTGAAACCTCATTTTTGGATTCACATTTATCTGGTTCAAATGGATTTGTTTCATCCAAAATTTATGATAAACGCGATGATTTTGATTTTGACATAGTAAATTTTCAAATTTTGGATGGTGATGTTCCCCGTTCTACCTCTTACGGGGTTTACATTTCTCAACTTATTCGGTTTGCTAGAGTGTCTGGTCATGTGACTGACTTCAATGCCCGTAATAAAATTTTAACTGCTAAGCTTCTCCAACAGGGCTATAGATATCATAAACTTCGAAAAGCATTTTCAAAATTCTTTCGCCGACACTATGAATTGATTTCTAAATTCAATGTCGGATTAAAAAGCCTTTTGCAACAGGGCCTATCGGAACCAGAATTTTATGGTAACTTAGTCTATAAATTCAAAAAAAAATTGTAGGTAAGTCGATTTTTCTGATCAGTTCAGGAAAATTATTGTCCGTTACAAACGTATTGGATATAATATAAAAGTAATGCTACAGTCTGCATGTTTAGTGGTTAACCAAATTATGGTAAAGCACTTTGCTTCTCCATTTAATTGCACACCGGTTGGTCAGGCATCAGACTCAATGATGGGCCCGACATAAAGCTACTTAATTTAGTTGGTTGGGGCCGGAGTTTGCCTTGTCTGTTGCTTGGTTATTCAGGGTTCAACTGATAGTTTTCTTTTGCTCCGGTATTTCAGTGGTGTTGTCTGACTTCCCAGGGGCCTCCTGGTGTCGCAATACCTTCTTTCCGTTGAGTCCTCATCTCTGATTCATCATAGGCCTTATCCGTGATTTGTTTGTTTCCAGTTATGATTCATTGATGAGTTAGGAAACCTTCATGCGGACCAAACAGCTAACTCAATGTTTCAAACCACTGAAGAAGCAGAGGGCTAGGTTTGGGCCCAGTACATCTAAAACATGTTTAAGCTCCCCCCAGTAATCTTTTGCTGACCGTTCCAAGGCGGTACTTCTGTTACGATTCATTATGTCCCCCCACCAAAGGTGAGGGGGGGGACATATTGTTTTCAGTGCAGTTCCCGGTGCGTTGGCGTCGGCGTCCCATTCTTGTATGCGCGATATCTCTTGAACCAATTGATGGAATTTCACCAAACTTGCATGGATATATCACTGGGACAAGGTCAAGAGCTGGTTAGATTTTGGTGACCTTGACCTCATTTTCAAGGTCACAGGTGAACTGAAATGGCGTGAAAATTTCTTGTATGCACACTATCTCCTGAATCAATGGATGGAATTTCACCAAACTTGCATGGATATATCATTGGGACAAGCTTAAGAGCTGATTAGATTTTGGTGACCTTGACCTCATTTTCAAGGTCACAGGAGGACTTAAATGGCGTGAAAATTTCTGGTATGCACTATATTTCCTGAACCAATGGGTGGAATTTCACCAAACTTGCATGGATATATCATTGGGACAAGGTCAAGAGCTGATTAGATTTTGGTGACCTTGACCTCATTTTCAAGGTCACTGCAGGACTTAGATGACAATTTCTTGTAACCACGATATCTCTTGAACCAATGGATGGAATTTCACCAAACTTGCATGGATACATTATTGGGACAGGTTTAAGAGCTAAAAAGCTTTTGGTGACTTTGACCTTATTTTCAAGGTCACTGAAGGACTTAGATGACAATTTCTTGTAACCACTATATCTCCTGAACCAATGGATTGAATTTCACTAAAGTTGCATAGATACATCATTGAGACAAGCTTAAGAGCTGATTAGATTTTGGTGACCTAGACCTCATTTTCAAGGTCACTTGAGGACTTAGATGACAATTTCTTGTAACCACTATATCTCCTGAACCAATGAATGGAATTTCACCAAACTTGCAAAGATACATCATTGGGACAAGTTTAAGAGCCTATTAGATTTTGGTGACCTTGACCTCATTTTTAAGGTCACTGGAGGACTTAGATGACAGTTTCTTGTACCCATGATATCTCTTGAACCAATGGATAGAATTGCACCAAACTTGTATGGATACATGTTTGGAACAGGTTTAAGAGCCTATTAGATTTTGGTGACTTGACCTCATTTGCAAGGTCACTGGAGGGCTTAGATGACAATTTCTTGTTCCCACTATATATCTTAAACCAATGGATGGAATTTCACCAAACTTGTATGGATACATCATTGGGACAAGTTTAAGAGCTGATTAAATTTTGGTGACTTGACCTCATTTTCAAGGTCACTGGCGGACTTAGATGACAATTTCTTGTAACCACTATATCTCCTGAACCAGTGGATGGAATTTCACCAAACTTGTATTGATACATCATCTTGTCAACTTTCAGAGCTGATCAGATTTTGGTGACCTTGACTTCATTTGCAAGGACAGAGTCATCTATGAAGGATATCATTAGAACCAGTGGATGGATTTTCTCCAAACTTGCATAGTATTTTAATTGCACAGGTTTTTTTATTCATAAGGGGGATTGGAAATGGGCTGGTGGGGGGACATCAGTTTTTCTCTGAAAAACATTTCTAGTTGATGTTATATTGTGCTGTGTCCGATTGTCTATGGTCTCACCCGTATTGCTGCCCAATCTGCCTTTTGTTTTGTTTTGTTTTGTAACTAAAGTAAAAAATAAGTAAAAATAGATGTTGATGCTGTTATTGGCGTAGCTGAATGACCATCTGTTTGGGAAAGAGCTGCTCATTCTGATCGTGCGTGTCTTTCGTAAACTTGTGTCACTTTCTGTGTGTATGTGCTTCTTTCCCTATTGGTTTTGAGAGCGGAATGTGGGATTTGATTGTATTAATTCCTGATCATTGCCCATCGTTTTACGTTTCATTGTTATTATTACGTATTAGAATATTCTAATAGTTGTGCTGTTTCCTTGCTTATATTACGTATTTCTCACATTGTTTTTCCGTCGTTTTTATCTCAAAATTGTGCAGTTTCTTTATTTTACGAGTTTCTGACCATTATGCTGCTTCATTGCTATTATTGCATGTGTCTCAAAAATGTGCTGTTTCGCTATTTCTGTGTTTTATTACGCATTTGTCTCATTTGTGCTGTTTTGTTGTTTTCTGAACGTGTTACTTACACTTGTGCAGTCTCGTTGTTTTTATTACCAGTTTCTTACCATTCGTTGTTTTCATTACATGTTGCTCACAACCGGGCTGTTTCATTGTCTTTATTTCGTATTTCTCCGGATTCGTGTTTACATTAGGAGTTTCTTATTTTTTGCTGTTTCGTTGTTTTACGTGTTCTCACAATTATGCTGTTTCGTTGTTTGCGTACGTGTTCCTTATTTCTGCAACTTTTACAATTTTGGTCTACTACAGATGAAATACAACATCTAAAAATAGAATTTGAATATTTCTATGTGCAAACTGCCCACGTCTCCTTGCATTAATTTTAAATAAAACTCTAAATGACTTGAATTCAGTCAAGGGACTCGGAAATAAAAAACATCAATTGTTACCGCAAAATACCCCATAACAAAAGCTTTAAAAATAGATACATTGATGAATGGACACTCTCAGGCGATGCGTCATGTCATTTCATCTCCTCTTCTCTATAGCAGGCAAATCTTAAAGAAAAAAAAGAATCTCTTCTCTAAAACCGTAGATCCTCTTAAGAAGAGCTGCGTCAAGTAAAGGCAAACAGAAAGTCTCGAAAGTTGTCACCGTTTGAATAATGGCCGAAATATGGATATGTATCAATAAACATGTGTTTGGCTGGAAACTCAGCCTTCGATCAGATAAACCCTTAAAACCAGTTAAGATGTTTGTCTGCGAAGGTTCCCCCACCCGCATCAACACAATTTGCGCATTGGGCAGCTCTGTTAAACATGTATGAGATGACTTTTGATTCAACCTTCAGGTTGAGCTTAGACTATATATTGTATTTAAGTTCACTCTTCTTTAGCATCTATCTGTTATGATGCTAAAAGTATTTCTAGCTTATAAGAGGCAGCAGCTGGCAAATCAGATTTTGTTATGTAATTCTATATTTCACTTGTGTGATTTCATATACAAAATGAATAAAATAATCATAAAAGGTTGTATAAACGCATAAAATCTTTCCTAGTTTGTACCTTGCAAATAATATATACATTCTAAACATGACGGTGTCTTTAACACTCCAAAAGCTACTTGATTAAAATATGACAGAGCCGCGACACGAGAAAACCAACACAGTGGTTGTGCGCCCAGCACAGACTCACATCAGCCTGGGCATCCGTCCAGTCTGATCAGACACTTCGCCAAGGGCTTAAAGGGTAGCTAAGGGTCTAAGCTACTTCCATGCAGACAACGAATACTCTGATCAGACTGGGCGGATGCCCAGGCTGATTTGAGTCTGCGCTGGGCGCACAACCACTTTGTTGGTTTTCAAATGTCGCGGCTCAAATTATTGTAGTATTGTCGTTTTGACATTCAGCTGACACTTTTACTTAATTGGCTAAGTCTCTTGCGAGCCTTTCATACTTAAAGAATCTATTGACAGTAAGAAATTAATACATTAGTTCCAAAAAGGAACTGAAAAATGAAAGACGTTTCAGAAATCTGATCCAAAGAGGTTCAAAATGTTTCATCCAAAAATAAATAAAAGTATGAAAGAAGACGTACATTAAATCTGACATTTTGTCTTTTGAACTGACATTTGCTACAAGACTTTTGCATTTTGTAGTTAGTAGGGTTTTCAGAGAAACTAGACAAACTGCAAAAAGACATTGCTACCAGCTTAAGTATCAGGAACGCAGATACGCATAAAAACAGTCACATGTTTTTCCAACATTTTACAAAGGGGAATAACTACTGTAACTCTCTGTTTGCTTGGCGAAGCCCTACAAAATAGGGTCTAATCGTAAAGAAAAGAATTTGCTTCCTGGGGTTAAAGAGCGGACTCAGTTGCAAGGGAGGCAAGACTTTATATGACGAAAGTTTGTTCTCATGAAGTTGTACCCATGGGCGTTAAAGAAGACGTAAAATGTGTAAAGCATGAAATGACAAATGATGAGTCTACGACTTTTCCCAAACTGCTATAGGTCCTTTCTTTTCAAGTTTTAGAGTAGTCGTAGCAAAGTGCGTTTTTGTTTGCACTGATGACGCTTCATTACAAGATACCACAACAGGAATTGGCGTCCTAATGACACCATCACTTTATAAGTCTGTAACTCTATTTTGTTCTTGCTAAACCTTCCTGGCTGACAATGTACACACAAGCTCAACAGACAGTAAAATGTTCTTTCTTTTCTATAAGAGTCGTTATTTAAAACAAGTTGTCCTTGCTTTTGCCAATTATATGAACCGCTTTTCATAATGTTTTTTTTATATATTATAATTTGCGCTAACGAAGATCCTCTGATCAATCGTTTTCGTTGGGTTGGGTGTGTGGCTTAAAGTCTCCATAATCCTACCGTGGTCAAAAAGTCTACAACCACAAATCATTATGAAAACTGTTCAACCTACACGTTTGGTGATCAAATGCAAAACTCAGGAAAAGAAAAGGGTCAACTGTTTCAGCTAACTGCAAAAGTTTGCACTGGCGAGGTTTGGCAACCAATCTAAATGTAATTCTTGCTTTTTCTTATAGCTAACACGATTCCTTTTTATATGCCTCTTATTTACAACCGTTTCCTCTGGGAGCGTAAGATAAAGAAACGGTGTGTATTCTTGAGTATTGCAAGACAATATCCATTTCCTTCTTTCGTGCGATAAACTTCCTGATAAAATGACTTGATGGGTCTCTAAAGAGAGTTAAGCAGGTTGATAGAACAATTTCATAAGAATGACCGAAATTTCATTTGATGTAAGAGACGTCTACGAATCAACTCGCGAGCCTGCGCTCGCGAGTTAATTCGTATGCGTCTTTTACCTGATGGCTGCATCTACTGGGTCTCGCGGAATGCGCCAGTAAGTGTGACTCGGAAAGGGATGCTCGTTGCCTGCCGAGACCTGCCCATCACATATTTTTCTTTCAAACTTATGTGGTTTAGCAACACTTAATAAGTTAGATATAGAAACTAGCTTTGGCAAAATACGTTTATATTAAAGTTATTTCTCGAAACGTTGATTTCGATTTTTGTTTGTAAATCAGAATGACTAGATAGACCTCGCAGTGAGATTACTTTGAACCAGAATTGCGTATCCCTCTTTTCATGGACAGAATTTCTTAAAGGGAATTATTAGCTACTCTTAAACCAAATCATTTGCTCATAGAAGGGCCACTCACACAGCAGAGTGCTGGCTCACAGACGCACACATTCTTTGCTTTAAACGTAGCTCCCTTTGAGAAGGGATTAAAGTAACTGTTTAGCTAGACGCACATCCCTTCTAAAAAACGTAACAAATCTTTTCCTCAAATTATACATGTATCTCTCTACGCTGAGGTGTAAATGTAGACCTTGATTGATTTTGTATACAATTGAAATTTGTCTGCTTTTCATGGAATATACTGGTACATAATGGTCGTGGTCTAATCTGTGAGAATTTTAAAGCGCTCTGTGTTTTCAGTATTCAAGAGATGTGTTTTCAGTATTCAAGAGATGTGCTTTGATTCAACAAATACATAGCACAACTCATTATCACTGCATTCTTATGTGCTAATTGAACAAACTGAAAACAGAAGAAACAAAAATTAAAATGGATGGTTTATTAATAAATTCTTAGTAAAACATTCACTGTTTAGGGCACATGCTGTAATTGTCTATACGCCATTATGCATGTATATGAAACCTTCTTGAGTGTGAACACTTTCATTACACACGTTTGTATGATAGTGATGTAAATGCACAAAATAAAAAAAATAACAAAACACACAAAATGCATTTATAGCCACGAAATCAACAGACAGGTAGAACCTCCCTCCAAGAGAATGACACGCAATTTTGCACAGTTTTTGTGAGATTATCCTTCGCTATGCCTCTACAACGTTTAGGGAAACAGACAACAAAATTGATATGTAGCGCAGCCTTTACGTGACCATCAAATGCTGTATAGGAACTGCTACTACTACCAACGATTAAATACTTGTAGCTGTTGGGCATGTTGGGGTTATAAGACAATTTGCAACTATATTATACTTTCTTATTTCTTGGCATACCATGTACTTCTGTCTGAAAAGGAGTAATGTCCATATTTTTGTTTTCAACCTTTGCTTACTTAAACCATAAACAGATAACACTTGCATAAGGAAAACATATTCAACCGAAATTATATTACACTGAAAAGTCAACGGCAAAACTTACTAAAAGGATGTTTGTAAATTACTGATTGTGCATAAAAGTCGCCAAGGAATATGTAATAGTTATACCATGGTTTGTCCGCCTGTACGAGGAGATAATCCACGAGCTTTAGCGAGTGGATTATCTCCCGTACAGGCGGACTCTCCCGCACAGGCGGACAAATCATGGTTTAACTATTTTATACCACCCTTATCAGTGTAGACCTTGCTCATAGCGTAATATTTCGTGGTAAAGTTAGCGTTTTCTGGTAAGGGTAGTATAATTCTTTAAAATGCTTGATGTTGTCGTTCTAAGAAGACATTCATGATACACTGAGTTAATTTGTTTCTTCCCCAAGGGCCTGAAATTATGTTGGAATATATTGATGATAAGAACCTAATAAATAAGTTCCCATATGAAGAGAAAATGAGAACGTTTCACAAATTGGAATTTATGTATACTGTTCTCTTCTTTTTTTAAAATAGAGTAACTTTGAAGATTTATTGGCGTTTACTATAAGGAGAGAGAGAGAGAGAGAGAGAGAGAGAGAGAGAGAGAGAGAGAGAAAACAGTTACATATTGATTACTTATGGACTTTTGCTCTTAACACCCCCAGCCCCCCCACCCCCGTCAGATAAGGAAGCCTTGTACTTAGTACCACACAAATGCTGGACAATGCCACCGCAGGGCATTTACACATGCGTACCTGGAGGTGATTGCATGATTCTCCCAGTGGTTTCTCTCCTGAGGTTTTTCAAAATCAAATCATATGCAGCTAATTTCATCATCATTAAACTTCTCAAGCACACCTGGTTAAAATAGGCAATGAGTCGAAAATATATTGGGGTTAAGAGCGCATCCGTCTTAAATTCACGAACTCGTTAACCGACATATTTCTTAAAAGATTGTCTTCCTCGCTTATTTCATGTTTTCAGAAACAAATATTTTAACAAAATTTCGTTAGACAATATATGATAGTCTCATAATTAACCGTAAAAGTTTTGAGAAAATGCATGTTTTTTTTTCCGATAAATGTCGAATGAAAAATAATCTTCAAATTAAAATGCAAATCACCTATTTCCTCATGGCATGTAAGGATATCGATTTTGACCACGTGTGTCATGTGATCATGTACAGGTACCTATTCGTGCACGTGATTGTGACGTATGAATAAATCATTTTTGTCCAATAATGCGATTTCATGCGCGGTCCGCGATCGTTTAAAAAATATCGTCTTTTTTGTTTAATATCACTTTTATCAAATATCATTATCTAAACTCTATTTCAAATGAATAGTTAGACCATGTCGGAGGTATTGCATGAAATATTTCATCAAATCAATTTTGTTATTATCATCAAGGAAGTAAATCTTTAACCTCTCGATACAAAGTTAAGTATATCAACTGTAGCCTGATTCAGAATGCATTGACAATCATCCCTAAAGTATAAACTGTTGGCACACACATTTTTTTCTCTGTGCCAAGTAATGTAATATTTTTCGCTTCCCAGCAGAAGAACTGTTAATGCTCTATCAATTTTGCTAAAATCTTGCATGATCTTTTAAGACAAAATTCATTCTGTGGTTATTAAACATTCGCACGTCTGTGTTCCTTACATACATGTCAATAGACCCACTGACTATTTTTATCACGCCCAATTGTCCCATTATCTCGCGTGCTTTCTTTGTGGCGAATGGAAGGCTTAGTCTAACATGTTCAAATTGATAAAATGCGTGTTTCGATCAACTTACATTTTAGTATAGACTGATATTAAGTCTCATATTCAGCAATTTGCCTCTCTGATCCCGTTTTAAGGACAGCTGAATATGCTTCGAGCCAATTTATAGCTGATGCTTGTTCCAGATTACAAACATATTCCTAAAAGTCGAATATCCTTTTAGTAGGAGACTTATATAAGTCTAATTCTAATAGGCTGTTGTAAGTTTCTGGGGCCGTAATCATAAAGCCACTTAAGTCGTTGCTATGTGGTTGCTAAGGCTAAATATCTATAAAGGAGATTCCCTACAACTATGAAATTTGCTCTGGAGGAACAGTCTTACATAGACTGTTCCTCCAGACCAAATTTCATAGTTGTAGGGAATCTCCTTCAAAGAAATTTAGTCTTAGCAACAGCATAGCAACCACTTAAGTCGTTTTATGAATATGGCCCCTGACCTCTAAGATGTATATAGCAACACGTATCCACAACATATGTCATTTCCAGCGAAACATAAATTTACATTAAGCATTAAGTCGCCATAAGAGTGTTGAACTCTTCTTAGAAGCTAGGTTTTAAAGACTCATTTATTATTTACAACTATCCCCCAAGTTTTATTTAAATTGAAATTGATTTGTATACAACAGCATGTGCAGCTGACACATTAGCACAGCGGTTTTCCCCGAAACAATTAATGAGCCGCGAGACCAGAAAACCAACAAAGTGGTTGTGCACCCAGCGCAAACTCAGATCAGTCTGGGCATCCACCCAGTTCGATCAGCTTTTTCGCTAAGCGCTTAAAGGGTAGCTAAGGGTCTAAGCTACATCCATGCGGACAGCGAAGACTCTGATCAGACTGGGCGGATGCCCAGGCTGATCTGAGGTTGCGCGGGGCGCACCACTTTGTTGGTTTTCTCGTGTCGCGGCTCATATCACTGATCAACTGACACGAATATGGGACTTTGCAGTTTACAGCAATGTCTTTGAGTACTGAATGCCAATATACTTAAAGACATTGAAATGTTTTCCAGTTCAGTATTTAGTCTCCATTTCCATGTCATATCTCTTTTCTTTCACCCTCTCTCTGGGAGACAGTTCGAGATAGACTGAAATACTGTCTCAAAGAGCCGTTATATCCAAAACAACCAACCAACCAACCATTTCCATGTTAATGTCACTACTGCAATGTCCCGCTGATGAGCCAGGAGACACACAAATCAAATCGAACACCGACTTATTTGTTGGGGTTGCATTGGAAGTAAAGAAGCGGTTTCATGTAATCCCATACCAATGCAAAATTCTAAATGAGCCGCGACACGAGAAAACCAACAAAGTGGTTGTGCGCCCAGCGCAGACTCAGATCAGCCTGGGCATCCGCCCAGTCTGATCAGAGTCTTCGCTTTCGCATGGAGGTTGCTTAGACCCTTGGCTCCCCTTTAAGCGCACTGCGAAGACTCTCATCAGACTGGGTGGATGCCCAGGCTGATCTGAGTCTGTACTGTGCTCACAACCACTTTGTTGGTTTTCTCGTGTCTCAAAAATAAGGCAAAGGTAAACCAAAGGCAAACCACAAGGTAAATCAAGCATCTACTGATTTTCGACTATTTGTTAAAAGTTAAGACGAAGTTGCATGCCCATACCCTCCAGAAAAAGTCCCATCTCAAGTTGAATGTGTACACTTTAAGGGGAAAGACAGTTTCTTAATTGAGGTCGACACTTCAAGGAAAGAAATTGCTCCTCTAGAGGAAAGTTTGTTTCAAGAAGATCCCTTTAAGAACAGACCTCTTTCGGAAGGGCTACGTCGTCCAGGGAAACAGTCACAAAAGTTGTTCTTGTTTTGTAAATTCTGTAAAAGTAAGAAAAACATGGAATGTTCTATTCTTCATCTGTTGGGAGAAGAAAGCAAATTTGTTTTTATAACGGTAACCTGTTCGAAATGAATTTAAATGACATGAGCAATTGAAATTAATGTTGTCTCTTCCCGAGTACGAATTATCAAACTGACAATTGCGTTACTCACGAAAGAAGTTCTTCACTTGCAATATTAAAGAAACAAATTGTTTCCTCATAACAAATATTAAGTCACGAAACGGCCATGTTTGCTAAAAGTTAGAAGAAGGTATAAGAAATTGATTTTCATGAAATTAATATTGCCATAATTACCATTGAGCAAATGCACATAGTAACTGGCAAACCTCATGATACTGAGCTCTGAGAAAATTAATGATCCTGTCAAGCCGCATATTCCTGAGCTCTTAGAAAGGTAATGATCCTGACAAGCCTCATAATCCTGAGCTCTGAGAAAAGTAATGATCCTGTCAAGCCGTCTATCTGGATTTTCACTGTTTGCACAGATATGTCCGAATTTACCCGCCTGTCTAAAGTTACCCGACTCTCCCCTACTGATTTTCGGCTATTCGTTAAAAGTTAAGACGAGGTTGCATGCCCATACACTCAAGAACATGAGTAACAGGCTGTAAAGCTCTGAGAAAAAAGGATAATCAAGACAAGCCTCATAATCCTGAGCTGTGAGAAAAAGTGATGATCAAGAAAAGCCTCGTTATATTGAGCGCTGTATAAAAATGATGATGCAGACAAGCCTCATAATACTATGCTCAGATAATTAGTAATGATCTAGGCTAGCCACATAATCCTGAACTGTGAGAAAAAGAAATGATCCTGATAAGCGTCATAATACTTAGCTCTGAGCATGAGTGAAGATCCAGGCAAGCCGCATGATCCTGAGCTGTGAGAAAAAGTGATGAGCCAGACAAGCCTTATAATACTAAGATCTGAGCATGAGTGATAATCTAGAAAAGCCTGATAACACTTAGCTCTGAATTAAACTGACGATCCAGACAAGCCTCATTATTTACTGACCTCTGAGGATGAGTGATAATCCAGGCAAGCCCATAATCCTAAGCTTTGAGAATAAGTAATGATTTAGACAAGCCTCATGATACTGAGCTCTGAGAAAAGTAATGATCCTGTCTAGCCGCATATTCCTAAGCTCTTAGAAAGGTAATGATCCTGACAAGCCTCATAATCCAGAGCTCTGAGAAAAGTAATGATCCTGTCAAGCCTCATAATCCTGCGCTCTGATAAAATGGTGACCTTGACAAGCCTCATAATACAGTCTAACCTGTATTAAGCAAGCACCTTAGGGATAATCAAAATCTGCTTGCTTATGACAGATGCTTGCTTAATACAGGTACGTTTCAATGTATTTGCCTGTTTCGGGAACTGAATACATGCTTGCTTAATACAGGTTGCTTGCTTTATAGAGGTGGCCACTGAGACAGGTTTTACTGTACTGAGCTTTGAGAAAAGTGATAATCCTGACAAGCCACATAATACTGAGCTCTGAGAAAAGTAATGATCCTTATAGGCCTCATAATCCTGAGCTGTGAGAAAAAGTGATGATCCAGACAAGCCTCATAATACTGAGTTCTGTGGATGAGTAATGATCTAGATAAACCTCATAATACTTAGTTCTGAATCAAACTGGCGATCTTAACAAGCCTCTTAATACTGAGCTTTAAACAAAAGTGGTGAATCAGACAAGTCTCATAAAGAGTTAGCTCTGAGAAAGAGTGATGAGCCAGACGAGCCCCAAAATACTGAGCTCTGAGAAAGAGAATTTAGCCAGACAAGCCTCATGATATTGAGTTCTGAGAAACATTGACGATCTAGGGAAGCTTCATAATACTGAGGATAAATGATGCACCAGACAAGCCTCATTTTACTTTGCTCTGAGAAAAAGTGATGATCTAAACAAACTTGAAAAAGAGAAAAGCTTTACCTCATAACTTACTACTGAGCTGTTAATATATGGCTTGCTCAAGGTCAAACTGCGTGGTATTTACCGGATTTGAAAACGTTACCCTTCGATCTCGAGCCAGCCGCCTTTTTTACTCACTTTACTTCAAAGCAATTGTCTGGTCTCCTTTCCATTAAAACTTTTCATTAAGGTGGTGATTTATGTTAAATGTAAAAATCTGCATAAAACCATAAAAACGTAACGTATCTCCCTGAAAGTTAGCAGACTTTTTATTTTTGTTGTTCTTTACAGTTTAGAATACAAAATACACGTACATGCTGCTTAAAAAAGTGTTTTTTATAAGGAAAGATCAAAGGGTAATTTTCTGCGAATAAATCTGAAAAAATAATATCGTTATTGAAAATTTATGTAGTGCTGAAGGTGCATTATTGTATAATGAAGAGCGTCCTAGCAATTATTAATTTCCAACTCCTTCTCAAATTGTAATGTAGACCAGATGAAAACGGTAGCTTTTTCTCAAATGTTCAACCATGTACAAAGTAAATGTTCACTGGACGCATGTATTAGATAAAGGGTAGGCAAGCATACCTATGTTAACACATACAATATAAATAATACATTTCTGACATGATCAGTGGTTGTAGATGAAATTGTTCAACCTTGTGAAAATAGTCTCACTTGTCTCTTTGACAAAAAAATTGGACACAGACCGCATCTTTTTTCATCTGCTCAGCCTGATAATGTGTGAAAGAGTTTGAAAAAATAACTGCTAGGACGCTCTCCATTATGCAACAAGGTACTCTAAGCACTAGGTATATTTTCAATAATGATATAATTTTTTCAGGTTTCTTCACAGAAAATTACCCTTTGATCTTCTGTTATACGAGGGTTGATCCAGAAGTAATGTCACTGCAGCTGTAAAATCGTGTAGAATAAAGAGAGAGCAACAAAATTTCGCACCCAAGTACCTTAATCTATTTGCATTATGGTCTGAAAATGTCATAAAAACTCAGTGTACAGTAACTGAGATATCGAGATAGACAGAAGGCATGGTAACGAAACGCGCCGCACGTCAATGACGTCGTTGGCGCACCAGACGAAGTTTCGATATTGTTTCATGTCCAAAGTAGCATATTCGTTGTTCCAGCAAAGCACTAATGTCTGTTCAGCCATGTTTATTTCATCTTTTAATATTACTCGAACAGCCCCGCAGCTCAAGTTTAAGAATTTACACACTATTCGCATTGCAGAGCATCGATCTTCATATACGAGATCCGAACAAGAGTGACGTTATTGTCTGACATTGTACATAAAGGTCTTCCGGTTTTCGGACTAACCTCCAGCGACTCATCTGCACCCGTATCGAGCTGATTACACCTTTACACAAGCCTCATAATAACTGTTATATCACTACATGTCTAACTAAACAGCTCCAGAGTCTCCAATGGTGGTATTCCAAATATGAGGCAAAAAGCGCTTACATCCGCTGTCGCGCGTTTATCAGAAATCAACATTTTTACTCGTGGCAGCAACAAACATTAGCAATAGCTAGCGAACTACAAACTGCAGTGACGATATTAAAATTTCAACAGTGGGCGGCAGAAATATATTTCGTCATCGTACCAAATTTTCATCTGATTTGGCCCATTAGTTTGATTTTGATTTGTGATTGTCTTTGAAATTTATGTTCATGTAATTAACGTTATTATAACGTGCGGCGCGATGGCGTCGGTGGCATACTTTGAACGTCTATATAATTGGAACGGAAAAAAATTCCAACTTTATATTTATTGTGTAAATCAGAATTGAATTACAGTGTAGCTTGATATAATTTTTGTTATAATGCTACGATGAATAAGCGCGCAGTGGACGCAGTGACATTACTTCTGGATCAACCCTTGTAAAAACACTTTTTAACATTAACAAATGCTGCATTTTGGGATTCTAAATTACGAGAAACAACATAAAGAAGGCAACTGCTAAGTTTTGGAAAGATCAGTGTTATTTTGAGTATTTTATGCAGATTTTTGTCTTTGTCCCAAATCAGTGTTTTTCACCACCTTAATACATTCAAACAAATGAGGATTTTGACGTAATTAGTGCTCTATGGACCATTAAAAAACTTAACCCGAAATTTAAAGACCATTAGTTATAAGATTTGGTAAAGCTGGTGCGTACCCTTGTCAAATCCATCTTTATGTATGCTTGTAACTCACGAACCTTGACAAAAGAGTTAGAGAAAAGAACGCAGGCCTTTGAGATGAGATGCTACCGAAGGTTACTGAACGTCTCGTACAAGGACCATATCACCAAATAGGAGGTTCACAGAAAGAGTCAGGCAGCGATTTGAAAAATTGACAAATTCCTGTCCTTGGTCAGGAAACGGAAACTGGGGTTGTTTGGCCACATCACAAGGTCTTCTGGCTTAGCAAAGACGATTCTGCAGTCCACAGCGAAAGGAAAAAGAAGGAAAGGTTGACAGAAGGAGAGGTTGGATGACAATATAAAGGAGTGGACAGGGATGAACTTTGTTTGCTATGACAGCTGAAGACAGGACTAGGTGGAAAGGGATTGTTGTAAAGTCATCTGTAGTGCCCCAACGACCTCGTAGGGTTATGGGATAGACTATACTAGAGGCTAGGAATAAATCTAAAACTTGACCCAACTGGGGGAAATTTTGGAACGTTTATTCATTAACGTATCTTACTGTTTCTGAATAAATCTAAACCTGACGTTTTCTCCGATTATGCTGATCAAAAAAGTCTCCGGGTTTTTTAATGTTTTTGTGAAATCGCAAGAACAAATTAAGATAAAAAGGTTTGACATTTCTACATAGCATCAGAGGAAACTCGTGGAGGTTAAAATAGGTATCATCAGGTTTTAAGTTCCAGGAAGAAACTTGCAGAGTTCTGTTTGGCGAAATTTTGAAGTCTACATACATTTTCAATGTAAACAGTGCTGTCATCATTATAATATGTGAGGTGCCAACTGACTTAAAATTGCGAATAATATGTGTTGAGGATACTATTCGAAAAAGACATGTTGCGACGGCGCTTTACATCAATGCCCAGTTGTTCATCGACGTCCTTAGTTAACGAGACGTTAAAATTTCAAACGTTTTAGACACAAAACCACTTCCTTTTTAGCCGAGACAATGTGAAGAGCTTTCGCAGTGCAAAAGCTCCTTTCATTTTCTTATTTTATGTGTACGATAAGACTTAACGATTCTTTGACTAACGACTTCGTTGAGCTAACGATGTCTTGAGCAACCGGGCGCCGACAATCTTGAAAGTATTAGAGGAGAGTCGGGTAACTTCGGACAGCGGGTAATTTCGGACGGTGACATTGTTTCCTTTTTATGTCAGTTGTTTGGAACTAAAACAAGAATAACTTGCCAAACAGTGAAAATCCTGATGAGACGGCTCATCATGAGCCGTCTCATCTGGATTTTTACTGTTTGCAATGGTATGTCCGAATTTACCCCCATGTCCGAAGTTACCCGACTCTCCCTTAGTCGGTGATGAAATGTGATTGTAAATGAGGTTTGTTCTATGTGCTACGAGACTTCCCGAAGATTATAAGTAAAATGGAACTGTGCAGAATTTTTGTCATTCACAACATTTAAACAAACACACGTACTACAGAAGTCAGTCCAGTAAAACAGTTGTTATAGTATTTGCTCGTCGTAGTTATATCCTATAATATGAGAAGTACGTGTTTCCTATTATTGAAGAACTATTCTCTGGATACTCCAGCGCTAATCTATGACAAAATAGCAGAATTGATAAAGACGATTCATTCGAAAATCGTCCATATTCCCCTTATAAAACGCTCCGTAGGGAAATTAAAGAATTGTTTCATTGCAAATCATAGACGAATAGGACAGAAGAACTGCTTGAACGCAAATGCAAAGAAAATCTAAACTTTTACATGCATTGCCGAAGGGTGGATAGCTGAAATTCATTAAATTAAACAAATTCATTTTGTGGAAATAATTTGAGCCGTAAATTACGTGTTCTATAATTCAAAAGAAATAATTTGATATCGTGTTTCTCACTTTTGCTAACACTTCCAGCTATTTCCACTCGACCTTTTCATTTCTAAAAGACTATGTAATTTTGGCATTACAGCTCACGGTATGTAGGCAAATTTACGGACACGAAAGTATTACGTACGAGACATTGCGGGAAACTGCGCGTGCCAGGTAAACAACTTTTTTTCTGACAGTTTTTCTTAAATATCTCTGCACTGACAAAATATTTTACAGATCTGTTTTTACTATTATATTTGGCATATTTCCTTCTATTTAGAACCGTTGAGACGCTGAAGATGCACTCACCGAGTTAAGCCTGTTTTTTAGAAAAACCGTGTAGATTCTTGTACTTCGTCACAAAGCAGCATGTGCCGTCTTTGTTCCTTTATCATTTGCAAACCTGAACCCATCAGCGAGTGGCCTACTAAGTGCTCCTTACAACCACGGTTAATTCATAGATCAGCTTCATACGTTACAAGAATAAACAGCCATCTTTCACAGGAGGGGTCTACCTTTTTGCATTTACGACCATCTCAGCATTCCTTTTAAACATTTACGACCATCTGCTCAACAAAACACAAATCTTGACACGACCATCGACAAAAACCGTCAGCTGTTGACTATAAGCTTTTGCCTAATCCATATAGGTCATATTTTCTGTGTCATTTTACTGCTTTTAGGGTACGCCGTATGTTGTCTAATATATGAGTCAGGCCTGTTTTAGTGGCTTAACCGAATTTTCGACTGCGCAAATGATAGTATATTAACTACACTGGCAATGAGACAAGTAGCCCTTATCTTGGCTATTTTATCTTTTTATTTCTGTCTCTCTAGTTTTGCAAGTCTGACGGCAAAGGTTGCCTGGGTTGCTCCTTGCATAGCACAGTGTCTGCAGTTGCATTTATATCCAGCGTATTAAACGAGGAAGAACTATCTTGTTTTGATCATTGTAGTCTTACATGGCATGACTTACATATCCATACATATCCATGTAAGAAGCTTCTTAACCAAGTCGTTTGCGAGAGAGAGAGAGAGAGAGAGAGAGAGAGAGAGAGAGAGAGAGAGAGAGAGTAATGAGATATACAAACGGCTACTTCTGCAAACGGCGGATCATCAAAATTCTGCTTCTCTTCTCAGTAGGGATCAAATCAAAAAAGAATTTGCTCCTTAAAAGGAGTAAATTCGTTCATTTTAGAATTGACCCTTTTTGAAAGGGGTCCATTGTACATGGGAACAATATCATGGTCGCACCTGCACCGCACTTCCACAGTAAAAGATGTCATGGTGAAACATTTTGATAAATTTATGCATAAAAAATTGAGAGAACTGAATTATACGATTCTGGACGCAAATTATTCTGACAAAACTTTTGTCAAAATCAATATTGACAGTTTCGTATTTTTCGCTATCTCTTATGGCTGGTCAGTTAGCAACAAATGAAAATTGCTTTATGCAAAGTTCGTTCTGACATAAAGTTGGTCCAAATCCATTCAGGTGTTCCTGAGATACTGCAATTGCCATGTGTTTGCTATGTTTAGTAATGGCAGACTGCCATCTTGGATGGTCCATTCTTTTTTTTTTTTCTTTTTTTTTTTTGTAAACAAATATATTTTGTTCAAGGATCATTCGGCTTAAATTTGATCAAAATCTGTTCAGTTATTCTTTAGATATTGGATATTGGCGTCTGAGCATTACTGGGACTCGTAAAGAGAAACAGATTTTTTTATTGGACAGTTTTGAAACCCGAGGCAGGACTGATGTTCCGTGCAAAATTTGACCGTATAGCAGTTGGTTCTGGAAGAATCGTTGAGTTTGTAGCTTTTACAATTTTTAGCAACGATGACCATCTTGGATTCTAGAGCTGGCTGAATTCACCATTTCGAAGCCCTGCAGTCTGATTATGCTCCATATGAAATTTGGGAACCATGGATGCTGTGGTTCTGGAGAAATTAATTGAAAAATCTTTAACGCCAGGGTTGACGCAAATTTTTAATAGTAGGATTGACAACTCGACACAAATGTGAACGGACTGACGGACGTGCGGAAAACCGGACGCATATATCGCGCCTTGCTAAGCAGGTGCGACAGTAACGGAGAAACATGGATGTGTACCCATACGCCTTAAACAAGTGTTTTTATACAATTCAGTTTGCAGAGCATAGGAATGGTAGCTCGATATCTTGCGTGGCCCTCAATTGTAATGCTGCACGTTCATTCATATTTTCATGTTGGTATCTCTCTCTCTCTCTCTGTGTTACTGAGAACCCAGAGGCCGTGTTCTCTGATCATTTTAATGCCTTATTTTAGCTACTTCATCCTTCTCTCCAACTTCTTGAGGGATGAATTCGCACTGTACAACCTCTCACACTATAAAAGACGTGATAAGATGTGTTCCACGATACAACTTGGACACACTACACGCTGGCATTCATAACAGACAACGACTGCAACGTTTATCCCAGTGAAAATGTTGGACTATAGAACTCGGTCGTTTTTTTTAATCAATCCTCCGGGGTGGGGGGGGGGGGGGGCACAAGACGTTAGAAGACGTCTTATTGATATCGGTACGACGTCACTATGACGTCGCAACAACGTCAGTAAGAAGTCATTATGACAAAAACTTAAAAAGGTTATAGATTTTACAGACCTGAAAGTTTTGTTAGAATTCTAAGCCAGACCAGATTTTCGAATGAAAATCATGTCGTAAACCCATCGTCCTACAGTGGCTTTTGAAATGCTGCTGAAAAGGACATGATAAGGTATGAAACCTCTTTGTAAGATTAGAATGCATTTTGGAAGGGCCTCGTGGTCCAGATAAGCAAACAGGAACTAACCAAAGTAACTCTCCCTTGTAAAACGGTTGAAATACAGCGATGTACATGTACCGATAAACCTAAATTCTGAGTAACTGCCCATTTGGCACTGATCATATGACTCATAGTTTATGCGAAGAGATCATATCAGACTGCACGGTAGCGCAAGCTGGTCTGAGTTCACTGTTCGTTCATGTCGTAACATACTCTTTCGCTTTTACCAACTGGATATCTTCATACAATATACCGAGTTTGTGTTATAGGCAGTAATTTATGCCTTGAAGGAAAAAAAAGCTTGTGCCACTGTTTTTCTTGGTTATGGTGGTTATCCCTACTTATGGCATTTAGGGTGTGCGGGTGCACCTATATATTCGTATGCCACTTTTACAAAGGGGAAACACTTAGGTGGCTTCCTGTATGTTTCCCTTTAGTAGAACCCCTCCAGCTAGGATATTCTCTTGAGGGGAAGTTTGCTCATAAGGGAGCAAATTCTTCCATTCAGGAGTTTTGTCTGCTCCCAAAAGGTGACAAAGAA